>WIGN01000157.1:0-89230 GCA_014235955.1 Colletotrichum sojae | reverse complement strand
GTTGCGCTGGCGAAGGTGCACGCCGACGGGGGCCATTTCGCAGCGCACGAGCGGCCGGAGATTCTGGCGGCGGATTTAAGGGAGATGTTTGGGAAGGGGGGCGGGGCTCATGATGTTGCGCAGACGTTGGCTGGGCGTGTTGCTTCTAAGCTTTGAGGGAGTTCAGGTGATGAGAATGACGTCTTATTCATGAAAAACCTGCCGGAGATGGGAGCGGTAGGGAAAGATTTAACGTCTTACATGCATGGTTTTCAAGTTTCTGAGTTGTTCAATCGGCCCACCTTTGTGAGATGATTGACGAACCTTTGGAGAGTAATACCGGAGCTCATAACGATGGTCATGGCAGCAGATCTCAACACGACAGGAGCAGCATGGGCTCGATGGCTTCTGTGATTTCTCCCTGTGCAAGGTGGTGTGGTCCCTAAGTTACGGAGACTGAAGAAACGGGTGCTTAATTTGCAGTTGACGAAGCCGAAGATGAAAGCGCAAGACTATGCAGTTGTCGAGGCATACACAGACTGGTATGGATGGTAGACATGCCTATCAATTACTTACTTATGTTCCGTAATTTCGTAGACCAACATCGCCTGATCCGACTGCATCAAGATACTTGAAACGCTCGCAGCTTGCAACTAGCCTTTAACCTACCAACCTCGGCCGTCTCTCAGCAAAGTCTTGGGTAGAAGAGCTCTTATTCCATGTCACTGTTTATTTATTGACTCACATCAGGGGAAAGAGCAGGCCACCACGGTGACTCACACGCAATTGAGTGCATCCATAGAGCAAATCTCCGTTTGCGGATATCTCTGTGACCGGGAGATGGAAAAGCATCACACTAGTTCGATCAGTTTCGAGAGCCATGGCTCCCTTACGACCTGATTTGTAAACACGTCCAGTGCAGTTCTCATCGAACAGCAAATACACTAAACATTGTTGAGATCGCCTAGTTTAGCGTCATGATATCCTCGATCACACAACGCCTGATGAAGATGCAACAGTGACTCAGAATCTGCTCTCAGCGGAAATTCCACGCCAAGCGAGCTCTGAGGAGGTAGGTTTACAATCGTCAGACTCGCACAGATGAGAACATGCAACTTCTGCATGGACATTGATCCGTTCATGAGACCACCCAATTGGTCCCAAGCACGCAGTACCGACGGGCTTGCATAGACTGCAAGAGAGAGAGTTGCGCCACGGATGCAAACCTTGTTGCTGAGTCTAGCGAGCCAACCTCAAGCTCAAGCAACGCGCCTATTTGGTATCATTCTCAGCGTAGTGGGAAGAACCCACACTTTAAGGTCCTGAATTGCCTAGATAGATGATGGGATCCACGAGGCGTCGCGTTACCCTCTGACGGGCCTTGACTCACGGCTACCCAGCGGAAGCGGTGAGTTGGGAAGTCGGGACGCGCGCTCGGCGAGAAAAACTTTTCACGCAAGGAAGAGCCTCTTGGTGTTGCAGAGAGTGGATGCCAAGAGATACGTTCCAGACCAACGCGAGCGCGAGCGCCTCTGGGCGCATTATCCGGATTCCGAAGGTGGTTGCGACGTGATGGATCTCTGGCCCCCGGGCGCCACCACCCCGGGAATTCCCACCCGAGATCTCGCGGGTCAGTTTGGTGAGAATCGCAGCGGATATCTCCCTTGGGAAAGGGGAAATTGTCATTAGTCTTGGAAAAAAGAGCGCTTAATAGCGGAAGTAGATTTGGTTCGACTGTCGATGTAACTCTGCTCCCCGCGCGCCTCTCTACGAAACCGAGACCCCAAGCTCCTTTGAGAAATTCAGCGAATATTTAATACAGAAGGGGGGAAAAAATGTGTCAAGGGATATTCAATTAGAGTTGCGTCTGAAGGCGTAAACGACGCATGGCGGCGGGTACCAAAGTGATTCAAGTAACGGGTAATTACTGGAATACTCCGTACTTTTGCAAAAACAGAAGCGTAAACTCAGGGATTAAGCTGGACGCCGACATCTGTCGCCATTCCACCCCAGTGAGCACGACATTGATGAACCATTTGGCATCTCCCCAGCCGGCATCTTGGCGGTGCAACCCCAAGGGGAAGAAAATCCCCCAAAGTCTCCAGATTCTAGGGTACCCCGGGCCTTTGCCAAGCAGATGGTACTGCTTTTCAGCCTATCCCGGGTGTTCATTGAAGCTGCTTCCCAACGACCTTCCGCAAGAGGAAGAGCTTCGTCTTGTTGTCTTGACGGAAGATTTTTGCTACGTAGTAAACAACAACTTGCAAAAAGTCTCTTCGCCGCCCGCCCAGACATGCCGAGCCTGCAGACGCCTCCTTGGCGCATCGGGCGTCTCGCAGCAGCCGGGGCCATTCATCGAGCGCCTCGCGCCGCCAGGCGGAGCGTCACTGGACGCCTGCCGGACTCGCGAGCTCGTCAGCAGCTATGGCGATTCGGCTGCAAGAGGCAGTTCGTGAGGGACATCGTCAGATCAAATTCGCCCAGCTACGCCTGTCTCTACCCGTCACCTCGGCGCTACTGCGACGGGAGGGAGGGCGGCTGGAGCTATGATCCCTGTTCGTGCGTCCTTCTGAAGTTCTGGAAGGCCGAAAAAATTCAAACGAGAACAACCTTGTCACAGGGCGGCCCCCCGTTCTCTTGGTGTGGGGTGGCGTCCGGCATGGCGTCGATGAGGCTGTTGCGTGTGTTGAAGTTTGCCTCTCCGCAACCAATGTTATTCAATCTCATCGCCCATGGGCGTTCCCATCCTTCCATCCTCGCGGTAACTGGGCGGCGAGCGAGTCGGTTCAAACCCCTTGCGTGACGTTGCATTGCAATGACGTGCGGGGAGCATGTGCCTGGTGAGTCGAATCAGACACAAAGGCATGGGACGATCACCCGTTCACCGTGCTTTCTAGGGTTGGCGATGCGATGCGACCTGGCGGCATATGTATGTTGCTATCCCACAGATTCATGGATGGATGTTTATATAGTTCCCAATACCCCGTCCCTTCACCCTCCTCCCCCCTCCTTTTCTCGTCCGTAGTCTGGTCATTCGTTTGAAGGTTCCGTGAGCTTGAAAAACTCAATTTGTTCGTCTCTTTGGAGAAAAGCCAATCCCCTCCGGCTGAAACCTCGCTTCATTCCGACCGACCACATCTCCCAACGACGACCGGCGCATCTCTCCGCGCGCGCGCGAGAGACGAGTGCAATATGGCCGAGGCAGTCAAGCGCGACTATGTCGACGACGAGAGACACGTCGCCGCCCACGAGACGGCTTCGACGGACGGCGTCGTTAAGAAACAAGAGACGTACGCCTACGACGAGTCGCGCAAGATCGGCGTCACGGGCGCCGTCTTTTTGATCCTCAACAAGATGATCGGAACCGGTAGTAAGTGCACGATCTCCAGTCGACAACGCATCCATGGATTCACGTTTGCTCACCAGCCGCCTTCGCGCAGTCTTCTCAACCCCCTCGGGCATCTTCCAGTCCACCGGCTCCGTCGGCGTGAGCCTCATGCTCTGGGTCGTCGGCGGCATCCTCACCTTCTGCGGCGTCAGCGTCTTCCTCGAGTTCGGCCTCGCGATCCCCCGCTCCGGCGGCGAGAAGAACTACCTCGAGCGCGCCTACAAGCGTCCCAAGTACCTCGCCACCTGCGTCCTCGCCGCGCAGATGATCCTCCTTGGCTTCTCGTCCGGCAACTCCCTCGCCTTCGGCCGCTACGTCCTCCTCGCCTCCGGCAACGCGTCCCCGGGCGACTGGGCCCCGCGCGGCATCGGTATCGCCGGCGCGACCTTTGCCGTCTTCATACACGCCATCACGCCCAAGTGGGGGATCCGGCTGTTCAACGTGCTGGGGATATTCAAGGTTGTCGTGTTGTTGTTCATCGTCTTCTCTGGTTTTGCGGCGCTCGCGGGCCGCAGGCGCGTGCCGAACCCGCACAACTTTGATAATGCGTTTGCTATCGAGGACGGCGAGGGGTACGGGAACGGCGGCGTCAGCGGGTACACTACGGCTCTGCTGCGCATTATCTACAGCTACAAGGGCTGGGAGAACGCGAACTACGTCGTTGGCGAGCTGAAGAACCCGCGCCGCACGCTCGCCATCGCCGCGCCCATCGCCATCGGCGGCGTCACGATCCTCTACGTCCTGGCCAACGGTAAGTCGCTCTCGGAGTCTCTATCAAAACTTGGTCATGTTGCCTAACGCTTCCCCGGCAGTCGCCTACTTCGCCGCCATCCCCAAGTCGGAGCTCGCCACCTCGGACCTCATCGTCGCCGGCATCTTCTTCCGCAATGTCTTCGGCGACAGCGCCGGCGCCCGCGCGCTGCCGGCCTTCGTCGCCATCAGCAACCTGGGCAACGTGCTTGCCGTCAGCTTTGCCCACGCCCGCCTGAACCAGGAGCTCGCCAAGGAGGGCCTGCTGCCCTTCAGCCGCTTTTGGGCTTCTAACAAACCGTTCAACGCGCCTACTGCCTCGGTACGTTTCCCGAGATGATCGTTGTGATAAGGTCGTTGGCTAACACGACGATAGTTGTTCCTCCACTGGATCGTCACGGTCATCGTGCTCGTGGCACCTCCTCCCGGACCTATTTACGGCTTCATCACCGATCTTTACACTGTGAGACCATCTCATCCGGTACCAAACTCCACACTTTTTGCTGACTCTCTCACAGTACCCCGGTGCCTGGATCAACGCCTTCGTTGGAATGTACGTCAAGCCTGCTCCTTCAGCTTACAAAGCAGTCACTAACCATCCACAACAGCGGTCTGCTTTACCTCCAGTGGAACAAGTCGGAGAACTGGACCTCGCCGTGGCATACCTTCTTCCCCATCACGGTCCTGTTCATCCTCTCCAACGCCTTCCTCTGCCTCGTGCCCTTCATCCCGCCCACGGGATCCTGGAACGCGGAAGGCTACCCCTACTATGTCTTCCCCATCGTCGGCGTTGGCGTGCTTCTACTCGGAGCCTTTTATTGGCTCTGCTGGACCAAGATCTGGCCCGCCTTTGGCGGCTACAAGATTGTCGCCGAGCGCTCGTACGACGAGGCGAATAACGAGGTTATCCGGTACAAAAAGGTCAGCACCAGGGGCCAGTCAGGCCCGATCGACTAGAGTGTGGAAGTGTCGTGAAGGGTATGTACCAAAAGGGGAACCTTGGAGAAGTTTCAAGGCAACGCGTTTAACGCGACGTGATAATTGCTGAACTCTTAAATTAAATAATTGAGCATTTATCAATTGGTATTCATCATACATTATTACAAATCTTCGCCCCGCTACTGTTCAACGCCTTGCCGGCTTTCCCCCAACAATGACTGCTAACGTTGTACTAACAATGACCCCGTTGGAGATTACTCCAGTCTGTCGCGCTCCAAACCCTCGGTGTCGCCAGGCTCGCGGTACTCGCCCGTGGGCTTGGCTGAGCGGGTGCGCTCTTCAATGATGTTGCTCTTGTCAATGGCGTCCTTGTCATCGCGCTCTGTATGCAGTTAGCAATAACATTTGTGTCTGTGTCTGAAGGAATGCGCACCAAGCTGAGCGTCGCTGTCGGCAATGGACGCGTCTATGGGATCCTCGACCTTCTCGGTGTCACGCTGGACTCTGATGGGCTCGCTGGTCTGACCCGGGCGGGAGACGTAACTGTTGTCCTTGACCTCACCAGTGGGAGCCTCGTTGGAAGACATGGTGAATTTGTGGTTGTTGTGGTTGGGTTGGAGAAAGTTTGATGTGTCTTAGTAGAATGTGTTGATGGAATTGTTTGATTGCTGATGATTCGGGAGGAATTGACCTTGTCGAGGTTTACTTCTCTTCATATACTCATCTCCGTATACAGTCCCAACCACCCGCGAGTTCTGCCATCAAGCACCGAAAGACGCCCATGATCGTATGGTGCCATTACAATCGACAGTCGCCCTAGTCTATGACGCCCTCACTACCAGAAAGAAACGCGCATCAACGCGCTCGGGCTCAACCCTCCGGGATCATCGTGCAGTCCCGCGTCAATCAAACGTCTCCCGTCCTTTCAACTGCATGTAGTGCAATGCCGATGCGGCTAGCGGCGCCACAAAGCACATGGGAAATCAAGCATCGTGGAGAATTGGCCCGGCAACTCATGCCTTTGAAAGGTGCCAACCCCCTGACGGTCTGATCTTTAGTCTCCCATCCAGATCTCAATCCACGATCGCCCCCCTTCCCCTGATCGATGGCCCGGAAACCCGATTGGACAATGGACCCCCTCGGGGAGTTTCAAGAGTCATGATGTCTAGACCCGGGTCTAGATCGGCGGGAATCGCGCACCGACCCCCTGGCCAACTTCGGTGAAGCCTTACTCATCCAACCAAGGTCTCGGTGAAGACCGTTCGTTACACACCGAACGAGAAGTCTTGGAAACCCTTGGGTCTTAGACAATGGTTCGGTCTGACATCATTCCATGTTTCTACCAACGTTCCCCGACCCGCATCATGTTGACGTTGGCCGACGCCCCAGCGCGGCCGAGCTGCGTCCCGAAGCGGCAGCGATCTTCGCTGGTTTACATCACGCCGTGCCATGAAAATAAGCAAGTTTGCCCATTTTTCTCTCCGCCCAGCCGGCAGCCGATTGCCATCAGGTCAGGTCACTTTTTGGGTGGAAAATGCCTTATCAAAACGTAGGCGTGCTGCGGCCTGGACCCTCAATATCTCTGATTCTTTCTTTTTCACAGTGAAATAGGTTGATCGTTCCATCATCACTTTCGACCTAGAGAAGCCGTAATCTCGTTCCCACGATCGCATTTCAAAAGCTCGATCCGATCGCACATCGAAGACGAAATCAAGGCGTCACACACGCGAAACTAGAGCGCACCTAGCAATCAACGGCGTCTCACTAGCCCCAAAGGCCTTTCCCTCTCCCGGCCTCCACGAGCCTTGGCAAGCTCTTCGCTTCATTCACAATCCCTTTGTTGAATCGCCTGCTCAGCCCATCGCGAATACCATCACAATGCCGTCACGATACCACTCAGACCGCCACAGAGACAGGGCAGTCTACGACGACGACGAAGATTCATACTTCGAAGAGTCCTACCGCGACCGCCCTCGCGCATCCCGCCGCGTGTCCCGCAGCGCGCACGAGATGCCATCCGCTGATACGGGCCGCTCCCGGCGACGAAGGCACTACGACGACGTCAGCCCCGTCCGCCCCGCTCGCGCCCGGTCGCTGGACCACCGCTCCTCACGCCGCGATCGCTACTCGGACTACTCGGACTACTCGGACAGCGAGGACGACAGGCGCGCCCGGCGGCGCGGGAAGCGGGACGGCGGCAGGGCCCGCGGGGCGTCGCGGTCGCGGACGCGGCGGAGGGAGAGCCAGTCGGACAAGTCGCACATCATGCAGGCCGCGGCCAGCGCGGCTGTCGTGGCGGGCGCGGCGGAGGCGTGGCGGATGAGGGGGGACAAGACGTCGTGGTCGAAGAAGGGGACGCGCATGGCCACTGCGGCGGCGGGTGCTGCTGCCATCGCTGCGTTCAAAGATGGAACGCCTGGGGATTATGGGAAGAAGGACGCGATGGGGGCGACTATTGGGGGGTTGATCATGAACCGCCTCGCTCATGGGGGCGGGAGGAAGTAATGGATGATTGGAACGACATGGATATACGAAGACGGTTTCCTTTTCTTTTTTCGAATGAGTTATGAGGGCGATGACGACCTAGACCCGGCTAGACGAAGATAATGACATGGTCCACGAAAAAGCAGATTCTGAACGGCGCATCTATTTGTGAGAGCACATGTGAGAATGGGTCGACGCCGCTACTCCACGCCGACTTGTGAGTGAGCATGTCTCGACTTGTTGATTTTCAAGAACGGCACAGGACTGCCCACCACAAGCCAGGACAGAGCGCAGTTCGAGACAAGACTGAGTATTACGGAATTCCATCGCCGTAACTGTTTCGCCCCAAACTACGTGCAGCAATCTCGGTTCACTACGAAACCATCGCCTCCTTCAGTCAAACCCCGTGCCCCCTCCGAGCGACGCATCAAGGAACGGCCGTAGGGAGATAGACGTCTTTCATACTTGGGGTCCTTGGGCCAAGAACTCGCCTCGGCGTGTTCGACTTGGAACTGGGCGGGAACGGTAGCTTGTATCACCCTCATGCAAGATCAGGAATGCGAAGCTGGTGTACGCAAGCACAGTTTACTGTCCAGGTGCAACACGGGCCGGAGAGCGGTCAAGAGCAACCGGCGGGCTTGAGGACACTTGCCACATAGGCGATTGAACCCGACTGTATTTACCCCGTCTATGTCATTCGTTTATATCTTTTAGGGCACTAATCATTAAAAGGCAGAGGGCGTTTACAGCTCCTGGCACCTCTTACACCCACAATCGAACCCCCAATTCCTCCTGAGCAGAGCCCTCCTCTCGTCTCTCGACATGCTCTGCTCATCCCCGCCAAGATACGTGATATTAATCTCCCCCCCCTTGGCGATATCCTTCCCGGCCCGGAACTCCCACACCCTGCTGTCCCTCTTCTTGAAGACGTTGGGTCCGCACGAGTGGTTGAAATAGCTCGCAGACGGCCAGCACCCGTACCCGAAGAACTCGGATCCCTCGTCCTCGAGCGACCGGATGCCGAACGCGTTGTGGTTGTCGCGCGATGTGAGCGTGCGCAGCGTCTCGGGCGTCGTCTGCGGGAGCAGCTCCGCGGGGAGCACCGCGAGAAGCTGCAGATACGTCTGGACGTGGGCGTCCAGATCCTTGAAGGAGATATACGGCGTCTCGTCGACGGCGAGCGAGAGCACGGCTTCCCACCGCCCCGGGGCCGTGCCGTGCCGCGCGAGTACGCCGCCGGCGCAGAAGGCCAGGACATCCGTCGCGATCGGCGCCTGGAGGGCTTTCTGGACGGCCTTGCGGTGTTGTTTCGTGATCCTGGGCGTCTGTTCGTCTCCGCGGGGCTGCTCGGCCATCCTCGCGGCGCGGATGAGTTCCGCCTGGGTTTCCGCCTCGATCCAGGCTTGCTTGATTGCCCCCTCGTCTGGCTTCGGCGCATCGATGTCCACCATATTGTCCTCCTCCCTACTCCTCTTCTTCACCAGGCTCTCGACGGCGGTCCACGCCCGGAGGCCGAGATCGCCGGCCTCCCGGCGCCATGTATCCCGGCACCCCTGCGAGCAGAAAACGAAGCCGACGGCCGGGTCCCTGAAGGGCAGGTCCCGGCCGTAGTCGTAGGCGAAGCACTGCCCGCACACCTCGCGGCGGTACTCCCGCAGGAGGACGGAGAGCGTCAGGTCCTCGGCGCGCCAGAGCAGGGCGCCCGCTTCGACGTTCTGGGAGGCGAAGACGGCGCGCCCTGCCGTCGGAGTGTCGCGGATCTCGAAGAGGGGAGAGACGGGCGCGCCAGGGAGGAGTTGTTTCGGCTGGTCGAGGGGAGATGCCGTCAGGGACGGGGCGGAGGAGGAGGACGACGGTCTCGAGGCGCTGGAGGCTGGATAGCTGGTCAGTGGGGTGGCCGCGCCACTTTCGGTTGTTGTTGATGCTGGGTAGCTCGTCAGTTGTGCGTCGTCGGTGTCGCCTTTGGTGAGTTGTATCGTGAGGGCGTGTAGGTTAGCCGTCAGCGAGACGACAGCGTCTTCGGAGAGGGCCATTGCGTATGGTTGTAATAGTAGTTGTTGTAACAACGGTGGTAGCAGGTATGCAATAGCAGGTTAGTCGCGATTGATGTGAGTTCTGTATCAATGACAACGATCTTGAGCTCTGCGGTCACTGAAGACACGGGATCAAGCGCGGTGGTCAAGGATCCTGTGAGTTGACAGAGCAGTACCGGTGATGATACAGATAGCAAGACGCAAAACGATGCGATTTGTCTGTGGTCAGCTTTCGTACGTCACTGTTGTCGAGCAAGGTATTTTGAACGGGCACGTTCTGCTGGAATGTTATGTTACGTAGCTGCGGTGATTCTAAAAGGGGGAAAAGGCTTGGAAGAGAAGGAAAAAAAGGGAGGGAGGGAAAAAGCGCCGAGTGGCGGCCGCCAAGGTACCATTCACCCAAAGCCTCTTGAGAGGGGCGGGATGGACCAGAGACCCTGAGCGATTTCGAGATTAACGAGTGGGCCAGACCCTGAGATTAACCACGATCTGGACTAGCGTGGCTGTCACTAAAGATAAGCGAGGAGAACTAGCATGTGATGGAAAAAATTCTTCCCCTGCTTCTTTTTTTTCCTAGCGTATTTCGGCCGTGTCTGGACCGACGAGATTCATTTATGCAAGAGGCGGTGAGGAGTTGAGGAGAGGCGTCGCCCACGTGGGTTGCACAAGCGACCGGAATGGCCGAGTTGCTGATCTTGGAGCTGTGCAACTCCAAAAGTTGTGTAAAGAGTGCGTGGTGCACAAAGCTTTGTGTATTTTCACTTGCTGAAACCACGCTTGGACAGGGACACCAAGAGGCAGTTTCTGTCTCACTCGCCAGCTGCTGCACTCGAAGAGAGATGGGGAAAATTGGCAACTCACGTTCAACTACGAGGTACGTAACCTTCACACTCTAAAAGCCCAGAGCCTCTCGAGACGTGTATCTGTTGCCGCCACAAAAGAACCTTCTAAACCTTGTGGCTGGCAGGTTGCGAGGTACAAAATCTGCAAGTTCAACTAACCTAGGGCCATCGCCCGATAGAGACCGAAAGCGTCGAGGTCAATCGATGAACATTGGGGCTTGTCGTAGAAGTCGATGGTCTATGTTGGAGTTGCCATCGTGTCAGTTGAGTTGCGAATGGTCGGGATTTCACATTCTTTAGCCTAGGGTCTTCGTGGCAACTCCCGTCACAGAACGCAAGACTCGCATGTGACCCGAGCATCCCCAGTAGTTCACGCGCATAGCCGCTGACAACTTTGACATGGAACAGCAACGGCTTCTCGCGATAGGTCGAACCCGCCCAATCGCGTGTCCTCCGCACCACTCATTGGTCTCCGAGTCTATGGAACCCTGTTCTCTTTCCTAATATCGTCACGTTATCTACCTTTTTGGTGTCAGCCACAAGCAAAGCCACCGTGTTTCATCAAGGCCGCTTGCCATGATACTGACTTTGTAAAAGCCCCCCCCTATTTCCTTTTCCGGGCACGGTGCCTGGCTTGCGATACCTCCCTACCCACTTTCTCCCAACTGCGATCATCGTAATGCGAATTGCCGAAGAAAAAGTGATGATGCCTCCATGACATGTTGCCGGCACGCGTCAACGATCGTTGTCCCGAGAAGAAAGACGTAGGTCCTTTTTTCGACATACACGTGGCGTATTATTTGTACGTCGCGGCGTCGGGCCGTGGAATGGGTGCACCATCCGTTCGCGCGCGTTTCCGAGTTGAGCGTCTCGGGATATGAGGCACTTGCTGGTATGCTTGTCGCCCAGAGCCGCGAAAGGAGGGCCACGATCATTGGGGTACGCCCAAAATCGAGTCACCGATGGGGGGCCCACGAGCCTTGGCCTGACTCCTCGTTTCACCCCGGCCGGCAGATATTGGTTGCTTAACTTGTTTTGACTTCCACGCGGCATGTGAACGTTACGTCTCCTGTCGGTAAGGCCGTGCCCGCGGAAGGCGACCGTTCTTCTCAGAAGTTCGGCTCAGTTGACAACCCAGCCAAGCGCCAACTCTATATAACCTCCAAGTTCGGACGCTCCGGATACTGGAGGCCGAGCCCCCCGAGGAGGTCCACAAGCGGGCCGCCGCCGCAGAACTGGCCACGAAAGCGAGCTGGCATCATCCTAAGACGTGCCATATGCCAAGCTTTACTGAAGTGGCGTGGTGTAGTTATCGATCTGGCTTTAGGGTAGGGGGCAAGATCGAAAGATCCTGGCACCCACACCTTACCTGCGTCTTTGCCTAGGTGTTAAGAGGTACCCTGGTCGCGTGCTGGGCAGTAAGTTCGGAAGTGGAATGATAATCACGAGCTTAAATCTTCGGTAGGGGTGGTTCGTGCAGTCCAGTCGGCCCGTTGAATGGACATCTCTAGAAGTCTTACTCTGGCCTTTCGAGGCGGCGCGACAATCACCGGCAATAATAACGAGCCCGGCTATGACACCATGTCGGACGGCAGATCTCCCCCCCCCCCCCCATCTCGATTTATTGCAGGCCCATCCAACGTCCAAAGGTGAACTACACCCCCCTCGACTTGCCCGGCAGGCACTATCCCACACGAGCCGCGCCACGATGGGCTCGTTCTGGAGAAAGGAGTGGTGTGTACGTCGGCACAGCGTTGAGATCTGCCAGATCGACAGACTACAACGCGCACCCGTGCGAGGCGCGTAACCGACAGGGGTGGCCGTGCCGCGCCTCGCGGTGGCGATCGAACCTATGGAGAGGAGAGGGGTTTCCGGAGCCAATTCCGACAATCAGTCCACTCGTGTCTCTGCCGGGCAGTGTTGGACATCACTTGGCCGCCAGCAGAGCTCTCTCATCGTCATAGGGGTGACTTACACCACGTGGGACGGCCGAGGGTCTTTGGGGCGGGGGAGCGTTTTGTTTCATACTGCGCTTATCTACACCATATGCTGTGAGCTTCACGCCGACAGTTTCAAGATGCCCTCTCTGGTGAAGTGGCCGGGGAGTGGGCGGCGCACGTGTTGGCGCGGTTACTTCACAGAGCGATACCGATAGAGATCTGGAGCGACCAGCGATTGTGGTAAGCCCCCGCTCGTCCCGAAGCTCTTCACTAGTCGCTGCTCGCTCTCGGTCAATGTTGCTCGCTCTCGGTCAATGTTCCTCGCTCCCAGGCGACGTTGCTTGGCCTCCGACGAGGAAGAAGCTGCGCGAATCAACCTGTAGACAAAAGGGACACCTCGACAACTGCCGGCACGGCACCCATGGGGGCGTTGGGGGCTTGATTATCACGAACACTAAGCTCTCGTCTGGTTTGACGCCCCGCGGAGTCCTCTCCCCGCCGACCGGTTCTAGCCTCATGGAGACAGGTTGACGCTAGTCTGTCTGCTCGCCTGAGGCTCTGCTGCCTCCGGGGGTGGACAGACTCTCTCTCTGACGTCAGGAACATCCGATAAGACGGCGGGGATCGCGATACAGGGCTGTCGATTTGGTTCGGGTCTGCATGTGTACGGCTGGAGTCGGAGGCTACCGGCAGTTCGAATGGGCATTCTCGTGAAGGCTGGGGCCGTTGGGCTCAGTCAGCTCAGCAACTAAACCAACCAAGCAACTGACCAAGTAGCCAAACTCATCCCCACTTAGAATGGTAGTGACGCGACGGAGCAAAGACTGGGGCATCAGCTTCGGGACCGCATCTTTAGCACTGATTCCAGGAAAACACCCGACGGCGAATCTTTCCCATCTGACTTGCCTGCCTAAGATCACGGAAACGGCTGGCTTAGGCCTCACTCGGGTTCGCAACCCCGGACGAAGCAAAAGAGATGGACGGTGCCAGTGGGCACTTGGTAGATGAACGAAAGTACGATGACATGTTGACGCCACGCTGATCGAAAGATTGACAGAGAAGAAGAAAAAGTCCGTAAATTGTACGGCTTGGCAGAGACCTCTCCGGGGAACATACATTGGCAACCTCCGTAAAGCTCCGAACAGCCCATAGTTGAGATCCAACCAAACACCCCTTACCCTGGTTCAATTTCCCATTGGCCCCCCTCCCAAACGCCCATGCTTTTTTTTGCCGGTATACCGACATACTGAAAAGAAGCGGAACAAAGTCTCCGTCGTCACCTGTAGATAGCCCCCTCGCGCTCGCCCATCGCCGGGGCGGACGACGAAGCGGACTCAGACCCTCCTCCGCCGCGCGCGGCGACCTCCCCGCCAGGCCGCCCACCAGAGCCGCTCATGACGAACTTGTTCGCCTGGTTCTGGAGCCAGCCGCTGATGCCCGGGTGGTCGCACCCCGCGTGGCCCATGAGCGCGTCCTTGACGGCGAGCACCTCGGCCAGCGCGCGAGAGTGCTGCCGCCGCAGCTCCTTGTTGCGCGCCTCGGCCTCGGCCTTGGCGCCTTCCAGCTCAGAGAGCTGCCGCTTCTGCCGCTGCCAGCTGCGCGCCGAGGCCCGCCTGTTGCGCTCGCGCGGCGAGGGCGGGGAGGGGGCGCTCCCGCGTCCTCCCCTGCTCTTTGTCGGCGGGGCCCGGCTGCGGGACCGGCGTGGGAGGCAGTCCGGGTGGTGGTAGTCATCGTCGTCCTCGTCTGTGCTCACGACGGCGACGTACAGATCTGACTTACGTCTCTTTGATGGGCTGTGGTTGTCAAGAGCATCTGAGATGGATGAGGAGGCGACGCTATCGCGGACCGGGTCCCGGGGCGGCGGTGGGTGGGGCGCGGAGCAGTGGGGCGCCGTCGGGGACGTAGACGGCGTCACTGACGGGACCGAGAGGCTTCCCGTCGCCTCGGCCCCCATCGGTGTGGGGAACTGCCAGCCCCCCCACGACAGGGACTCCGTAGAAGACATGCTCGGGAAGCTTGGGAGCGCTGCGGGTGTGGCCGCGCCGTCGCATGCCCACCAGCCGGTGGCAACCCCCATGTTGTCGGCCGGATACTGTTGCTGTTGCTGGAACTCGGCGCCGGGGGCCGCTAGGTTCAGACCGGTCATCATCGACGCGTCGAAGGACTGGAATGGAGACAGGGCGAAGGCGTCAGTGGTAATGGGGCTGATGGGGCTGATGGAATACCCGGGTTGGCTGAACTGGTTCGTCATCGCCGTCATCGCCGTCGTTGTTGCCGCCAGGTCGTTGAGGCAAGCGCCGAACGGTACCCCGCTGAGGGGCACGTCTCCGGCCTGCGCGTAGTAGTTGCTCGTCGTAGCAGGCTGGAATTCAAAGGCCTCCTGCATGTGGCCGCTGGCCGGCTGCACGGAGGCGACGGGGCCTGGGGACGTGGACATCGAAGGCCGGGAGGACGAGGTCGATGCCGAGACCGAGGCGTCTGCCGAGGCCCATTTCAGGGTCCTCGTCGTCCCCTCGGGCTCGACGACCTCTTCCTTCACGGTTGGAGGTGGAGGTGGAGGCGGAGGCGGCGAAGGCGGCGACGTGCTCGTATCGCCCGAGATGGTCTCGTAGATCTCGGAAACGGAGTTCCCCTCCCAGAGCTTCCGGAGAACACGATCGGACTGGTCGGGGGTGGCTAGGGCGGCGATGACGGCATCAAGTCGCCGCTGACCGTCCCTGAGGTCCTCCAGCTCGGCCTTGAGGCTGCGCTTCGTCTGGTACGACCGCGTCTCGTACCGGCACTCTAGACCCCTGGACGCGCACCTCGAACATGGGCTGGCCCCGTTGCACTGCGAGAGAGAGAGAGCGAGTCAGAGGAGCATTCTCCCGTAGACATGTAGATAGAAAGTGAGACAGGTGAACGCGGGCACAAGGTGCCCGTCGTGGCCTTCAGGCCCAACGTACTTTGGCCTTCTTCTCGCGGCAGCTCTCGCAGGCCTCGCGGGTGCAGACCCTAGACTTTCGACGGGTAGCTAGCCCCGGCGCCGGTTCAGGCGGCGCAGGTGCGGTCGTCTTCTAGAAAGAAGGTAACGTGAGCAATACGACTGTGGTAGCGGTGCTATGGTGACTTACTTTTGGAGGGTTCATTCTTGTCTGGTGTGGTTGTTGTGCGAGCAGCGTTGCGATGATATATTTTCAAAGTGTGAAGAGTCCTTCGGCGTTCTTCTTTATCTTCTCTCTGATGTTGTTGGACGGTGTTGACTTTTTTGGTCTTTCTCTCCCAAGGCGGATAGGGTACTTCTGTACGGCCGCCTTCTGCTCCTGTCTCTGCGGAAGAGCACCGGCAGTCGGGGGCTTTTTATTCTTGGAGTCCCGTCGACCTAGAGCCCATCGTCAAAATCCAAAATCAAAGTTTGCCCGAGGATGGTGATGGGCGGCAGCTTGATCAGAGACAAGGACAGGTCCAGAGGGGGGAAGCTGTGTTTGTTATCCGGTCGTTGGCTCATCCACGCGAATTACTCCGGCTGGGTACGACGAATCAAAGACGACGTCTCTTCTGGCCTACCGCCACGGCGACCAACAGTTTCCATGCAGGGAAGGCACATAGTAATAGGCGCTGTAAGTGGTGTACCGTACTGGGTACAATGACAAGAAATGCGTCCAGATATGCATGGGGGTCCCAGGGACCATGTCGGCCGTGGTAAGACTGAATTCGATATGACGTCGAGGTTGCAGAGAGTATCTAAGCTCCCCCCTTCTTCACTCTCCCGGACCCATATCCGCTGGACGGAATGCAACCAACTTGGGAGGCTCCATATTCGAGCCGCACGGAAGATGCACCCTCGGTCTACGCTACAAACATTCGACGGTCCTATTTGACTCGTTCTTGAGAGCTGCCGAGACTTCACTTAATCTTCAGGAATGTACACACTACTGCACGCAAGTGGGTAGGGGTCGAGAAGAGGCGAGATTCCATGTTTGGCCGGAGGGCCTCCGGTGTCGGTGATTGGTCAGTTCTCACCGGGATAGATTCCGGAGTCAGTCGTCAACATCAATGGCCATACCCCCCCCATTTCCGCCCCTCCTCTCTACTCTTGCCCCCATCCAACGGTGACGACGAGCAGATCCCGAAGCCCCTCGACCGTTCGTGTCCAATCTGATGTTCTTCCCATTGGCTGGGCTGTTTTATCGTCGCTTCCGGGCTAATGTAGATAGCCTGGAGAAGCTCTAGCGTAGGGGTTTCGTAGTGGTTGGACCCCTCGTACGCCGGCAATATCTGTCACATCGACGTGGGCCTCTGCTGATGGCTGTCAAATATTCTGTCACGCCCAGTCGATGGTGACGGAGCCAACTCCTCTCACTTCCAGTCGCGACCGGCTCTTGTCCGTGACGCTGTACCCCTTGTGCTGTTGCAACTTGAATCCTCTGCAAAGCCAGGAGACCGGTTGGCAATTTTGGTGGGCTGCCATCCGTAGTCCACCCCAACTTGGCCTTCTCTATTTGAGCTCTGTTATTTTCGTATAGCTAGGACGCCAGTACCCGCTCGCGCCAACACACAGTTTGCTGCCTCGACCCGTCATACTCGACGGGGGGATGAAGCAGGCGAACGCCAGGGCGGTGACATAACCTTCCTATTTCCGCAAGGCGGGAAGTGCCCGCCAAGTTTCAGGAAGAGAAAAGTCTGCAGGAGGGCCTTTTCCTGGGCCGGAGGGGTCGCACGCGCCCCGGGGTCTCGCCCGGGGTTTCGTGGACAACTGGGGCCGTAGAGGCGCGGTTTCTGAATGCCTAACCTAGCCTGCTAGTAATCCGGCCTCAATTTAGTTATTCCACCATACCGCTGATTATATTATTGCTCGAGGGCGTCGTCCCATGTTTGAATGACCTGACTATCGTTCCCTCCCTCTCGACATGGTCTCACGACAACCTCAAAGCCCGTGTTCAATCGCCTAGGCGAATGAACCCTAAATCAACGTTCGAGGGTGCTTCCTGTCCCGATTCCCCCGATCTCGTCTGAGATCTGCCCATCCACCATCACTTCCATCGTCAACCCGGCCCCTGCCATCCCTCCTCTTCAACCCCTGTGCCCCGCCGTACCTCCGGGCGCAGCACGCACATGAGCTGGCTTGGCCACACCTTTCCACACTGGGCCTGACTGCGGTGCTGATCTGCGGTGGGAAGTGGAGGCCAAAAAGGGCGAAAGTACGGTCGAGTATGCGGCCTTTCCCTGATTCCCATCGACTCTGGTCGTCCGCCCCCTCATAGGGCTAGTCTGTGCGATATCCGACGAAGCTTACGACGCCTGGGCTCCCAATTACTCTTCTCCTGCCTTCTTTTCTTTTTGTTTTTCCTGATTTTCTCCTCTTCTTCTCTATTGGGGGATGGAGGAGTAAGGGGGGCGGAAGGGAGGATTCTGCTCGTCGGAGCGTTCCCCGATCCGGATAACCAATTAAATCCCTGGACCGGCATGTTTCCATGTCCCGTTCAGAGCCTACCACGGGAATCCTCATCACATGTATCAGACACCAACGGAGGCGCCGGGTGTGGTCGCTGCGTGACAAGCAAAGAAACCCGAGCGAATGAACTTTTGTTTCCAATGGTTCCTGGGACGAGACGGATGCGGCATCCAGCCGTTCGGCCTTTGGCTCATACAAGGGGGGATGCAAACCTAGTTCGGACTGCCTGTACGCAACTAATCGCACCGGATAGGCGACTGATATCTCGCGCGGGATGCTACCTGCGATCTCAACACGTAGATGGCGACGTCGACGGCGCGATGGGAGCCGGGAGGTGGTGACGATATCCGACGGGACCCGAGCACGAAACACACGGTTGGCGTCAATTCCGCCAGCGGTCGAAAGCTCCGCGCGGGTAAGGACATCACACATACTGGAAATTGAGTTTGATTGACCTGTCAGTCATCGTCTCCGAAACCTAACCTCGTCGGCTGAAGGATTCTGCACGTGCGGATGCGCATCGCGACTCGCACAACTACACACACACAACTACACACACACACACACACCACCACCATCAACCCCACTGGGATGACCCCTTGGATGCCATGTTCGCCAAGCCACTGGTCTTCCTGGAGACAACACACTAACTACTAGTTGATTGCGGGATGTTGCCTCTTCCGCCGGGAACGCTCTCTGGCCTCTTAAGGCCGGCTGCCACGCGGGGGAGCCGCACAACATCGGACGGAATCCTGCACAAACCGTTTGCTCGATCGATGGCAGGAACGTAGGTACCTAGGTATTACAACCCAGTTAGAGGGCGCTTCCCCACTCGTATGACTCGTGCCGGGTCCGTTACCCGTGCTACCCTGTGTCTTGATGATGTTTCTCCAGGTTGGTGAGGCTGGCAACTTGGTTGATGTCTTGAGTTGCTGCGGGTACCCTTGGCGCCTGTCGGGGAGTGTTGCCGCAGGCAACTCACATTGGGAATCTCCTGATGGGCTTTTGAGAAGGGGTAAAAGGGGAGCAGTGGGCCATCATAAGTTCATCGAAGCCCAATGTTCCCTTCAGGTTTGTGCTGCCCGCACCTTGTTTCGCCGAGCTCGACCGCGTCCCTCCACCGAAGAATTCCAGAGCCAAGTTCCTGCCCAGACAAAGTAACAGAACAGAAAGGAAACAGTTCGTTGCCTTTTTGGCTCGAGACACATAGCTCTTCGACCATAATCCTGCATGGCATTGAGACTGGGCAACTTATCCCGCAACTCTGCAAGAGTCGTGTGCCAGCGGAACATATTATATGGCCGGAAGACAGCAAAGTGTAATTGAATATGGCGAGGACTGACCGCAAGCGAAGACTTCCAAAACTACAAGTTCATTGTAAGAGCTGGCGACACCAAGCAAACTAAGTCCTCAAACAGAGATACAGTTGATACCATCCAGATGAGCGTGCTCGCTTGCCTGCAACCGAAACCCGCTTACACGACGATTCCGCCAAACCCCGAATTCGGAACCCACGCACGGAAAAGAAATAGAAAGACTGAACCTAGAAAAACAGAGCCAAAAGAAACCTTAACAGCTATCATAGCGAAAATGTAAAACAAACCTAGAAACCTAAACATCTCCCCCTCCACCGGCGCTGCTGACAGAAAGGCTGCAGCCAGCATGGCCAAAAAGGGGTCATATCGGAGAATGAGGCCAGGCTGCTCAAAGACCCGGATCGCCGGCGGTCGCATTGGCGCCGTCAAAGGTCTTGACCTGCAACATGGCCATGAAACGGGCAGGGGCGGCGCAGAAGACCATGTTGACGCCGTCGGAGTGGCACAACGGGATAGCAGCATCTGGGACGCCTTCTGTCAGTCAATGATTGTCTAGGAGGGCACCCTTGGAAGACTGAAGCTCACCGTAGGCGACGTAGTTTGTCGAGGTCTTCGCGCAGTAAGCCATCTTCCGGAGGGCGCAGCTGGGCTTAGCGAGAGCCGTGGCGGTGCCCGTGACTGCGGGGGCGACGCAGGTCCGAGCAGCTGAGTTGTAGACCATGGAGGGAACGCAGGAAGTGACTGGAGCCGGAGCCGGGGCCGGAGACGCGGCGGGCATCACGCATGTTCGGGTTGTAGATCAGTGGTGCGACGCACTGGAGAACGGGCGATGGAGCCGGAGCCGGGGCCGGGACCGGAGCTGCAGTCGGTATCGTGCACTGCCTAGTGACCGGGTTGTACACGAGGGGGGCGGCGCACTGAGGCGCGGGTGACGCTGTTGCCGGGCGGACGCACATCCTGCTAGCGGTGTCGTAGACCTGAACAACCGTCAGTCACTATACTCCGAAGCAGCCCTTGGATGGAGAGATGAACATACTATAGGCGCAACGCACTGGGGAACGGAGGCCGTGGCTGCGGGATGGACGCACTGCTCGGTCATGACGTCGTAGATCATCGGTGAGACGCAGGTAGCCACGGCGGCGGGAGCGGCAGGGGCGACACATTTTCGAAGGGAGGCATTCCAGACCTGGGAGCATCAGTTAGCGGCTATCCAGAATCTGTCCATTTGAACGAGGGAGACGGACAGCTGGGGTAGGGCATCGGATGTGTTTGTGGTGTTTGTCGGTGGCCTCGATGACGCCGACGTCTCGATCCTCCAACTCCTCCGCGTCTTCCATCTCTCCGATGTCTTGTTCAAGGTTATCGAGATCTCTGTTCTCGAGCTGGACGCTAGGCCAGACCTCGAGGTTATCGACGTCGTCGTTGATGTCTCTGTCGTCGAGTTCTACATGAGGCCAGACCTAGGGCCGTCAGCATCTTTCTGGCGATGAGACTGAGGAAGACATACGGCCGGAGCTACCTCGACAGCAGGAGCTACGCCGGGATTGACCTGGATCATGGGAGCGGCGCTGACGCAGTGACGGCGGTCGTCTTCATCCCTGGTGCCGAGCAAATCACTGGTGATGGGGGCGCCGTAAACAAACACGACATAGCCCGAGACGATGATGTCGGTGAAGCGCATTTTGTGGTCGAGGAAGGAGAACTTGAAGTTCTGCAAAGAGTTTGTTGAGGTATTAGGCTGTTGTTGGTTAATGGTGTTGAAAAGCGGGAGCGTGCTGATTATTGTGGACGGGGGAGTCTTCTGATGATGATGAAGGAAATGACTGTTTGAGGACGGATAAGCTAGGATCTTATATAGAGCGGCAGGATGAAGAAGGTCGCCGAAGAGATGCCTTTGAAGATGGAAGTCTTCGACTGGTCATTCACGATGCCTGAACTACCGAGTCATTCAAGGCTTGCAATTCTCGATCAACAGCCATATCTCGACGTAATCATTCATGAGTATGTTGTAACGGCAAGGTTGTGTACTACGCCCGCCAATAAGTAATACGCATCTCAATCAAGATGTATATAAATGAACTGTTTGATTTAAATCAAAAGATCCAACTATCAAGGCAAAGCCACGGCATTGGGCAATGGTATTGAATTTCCTCGACAACTGACTGTAGTCTTTGTGCTGTCTTGGTACTACGTCGAGTTGATGCTTATATATTAACACCGTTATTCACACCCTTCAGATGAAGGAAATCTTGGAAACAACGGACGTGCAGTGGTATTCTCAGCTGTCAGATATCGGATGATTGGGTCCTGCTTGCTCAATGCACACAAATTCTCTCTGGATATCGGCAGAGGGACACGGTAGATACCTAGGATGTGTAGACAGTCTGACGAACCGTGGACGGGCTGGGTAACAATAATATCCACGACCAGAAGTATATATCCAGATTGATGTAATTACGATGCACGGTCTGTTGGTTGGAGAGAAGATTCACTTCGCCGGTTCCGGAATACCTAGGCAAGCTCACGAACTTGAAGTCAACCTGGACTTACAGCGTCAAACACCAGAATATGATAGGCGTCATCACACGTCATTAAGGTCCAAATTCTTCCTTCTTTTAAGAAGCCTTTGCATCGACGGTAGACAGGAGCAACTCCGCTACAGTTCAACAACTGTTTTAGCACGCAAGACACGAATCTTCACGGTGTCATGAACGGGCATTTTTGATCATTTACTTATGCCTCGATAGACAGAGTCAGTGTCGTCAAGACTCAGACGAAGAGTCTGTAACGGTGGGATTCAGAGACGTCATCTACACGCCGGGGGCAGCGAGCATATGCAGTTGCTGGGACCTTGTCCTCAAGGCTGAAGTTGGATGTAACAATAGCAGCGTGCGGGAAGAGCTCAAGCCAACTCCGACCCAGGACCAATTGAGATGAGGTTATACCCGCAATCAAGCCGGCACAGAGAACAGACAGAGTCTGTGGTGATATATCGTAGAATGTTACATGAACTGGCCACCAGCATCATCGACATACGGTTTTCGGTTGCGATCAAGGGCTGAACTAAGCAAGGATCCTTGTCGCGTACCCTTTGCCGGTTTGCGCTCAGGCCGGCATGTGTCTCCAGGCGCCCACTTCAAAGCTAGCAGTAGTTCCGACGAAACGGGCCAGTGCCTTGGAGCTTAAAATAGCGACGTTCGGAATTACTGGTTTATTCTCTGGGGGTAGCTAGGAAGACCGCGTGGCACTCGCAAAGCAACCCGCGAGAGACCATCGGCACTTGTCAAGAGATGACAATGATTGAGTGCTGCAGTCCTGAGATCGACCACGAAGGAGCCTACGGCCCAACCCCGTTAACGCTGTATTCCGCCTGATGAAGCCGAAACTTGATTTGATTCGTTCCTAATATGACGTACGTCCTATGTCTCAATCGTCTCACTAACAAACGGATCAACTAGTAGCAAATATGACCCAAAAACCGCAAGATCATCGTGCCTCACGAACGTGATCCCCCTGCCCGGATCCTTCTTTTCTGCAACGAACACTAGACGCTGCTGCTCACGTCTCGCTTCGTGCGCTTCCAGGTTCTCCAAGCCATGCTCCACGGCAATGATCTTTCTCGCAGCCGCAATCAGCACGTCCTTCTCCCATAGATTCTCCCTCGGCAGCGCAAAGACAGACATGAGCCTCAACAGCTCGAGCCGCGTCTCAAGGTGAGAGCACGTGGAAGCCAGGAAGAACAGATTCGCACCAAACCCCGTCTCAAAGACAAAGTGTGGTCTTCTCTGCCGGTTGCCGTTGCCACCTCGCAACTCTGCCGGCATATGAGACTCAAGCCAGAGCAGCTGCTTCAGCACGCGCCGGAAGCTGGCTGCCGACCTCTTTTCTTGACTACTAGGCCCCTCCGCCCCGTCGTCGAAGGCGATGTCGAGCCAGATCCGGCAACACTCCCACCGCGTGAGGAGGAAGCACCGGCGCACCTTGAAGTCGTACGCCGCCGCGGGAGGTGCGTATTTCGCCGCGCAGACCTCGCGATGCATCATCCGGGCGTCAAAATCGGCGAACAGCCTCAGCCACAGGTCCAGCTCTTTTGCGATCCGGGCCTCCTCGAGTACATGTCCAGGGAACACCGACGCAGGAGAGACGGGGCTCCCAAAAGAACCCGACGCCGTCCGCCTCGGGGTATGATGCTGTGCCCCGCGACCAAATCGCATCAACTTCGTCGTGCGATTGAAGATCCCGTCGAGCATCTGCTGAGCCTCGGAGAAAGACGCAAAGGCCTTCGGCGTAGGTGGACACAGCGCCGCGAGGTCAGGGAATTCGGCATTCTCATCCCCAAAGAAGAAAGCGAACTCGCTCAACCGACGGAAGATGGGTAGTAGATACGTCCTCGTCCAAGCATGAGCAGGCGCAACATTCCGGACGATCTCGACGCCGTGGCGGCAGTGCTTGACCGCAGCGTCCTTATCGCCCCGCATGAACTCGATGCAGACGAAGAGGATGCACACCAGCAGCACGACGGGCTGCCTATTGCGGTGCGCGACGTGCTCGAGCTCGCGGATCGAGGCGTTGTAGTGCTGCAGAGCGAGCAGCGTGGGAGCCCCGGGTTCTTCTGCCCCGGCGGCGGCCCGCTCGTGCAGGTCGCTTATGGCGATCACGGCGTGCCGGACCGCGGGCTGGAGGGCGCTGAACTGCAGCACGACGTGCGTCCAGAAGTGCGGGTCGGCGGTGCCGGCCATGGACGGCCCCGCGGCGTCGCGGAAGTACTGCAGCGCCCGGCCCTCGTGCGGGGACGCGGCGCCGGGGAAGACGTCGTCCGGGTTCCGGAGGATGAGCTCCCACCCGTCGCCGGCGTGGACCGCGATGCCTGCGAGGAGTGAGTAGCCGTCGCAGATGCGGCCTGTGTTGGTGCAGCGGTCGCAGGCTGGCTTGGCCTCGTCGCACTTGACTTTGCGGACTCTAAGGGGAAAGCGTTAGATTAATGACGAATACATACTGTCTTAACTGACACATGTTCCCCAGTCTCGGTCAACAAGTTTCACACCGGTTGGTCCACTGGGGATCGGGAATGGAACGATCTGCGACATGCGGGACTTACTTGCAGGTAATGCAACCCGTCCTCACCTTGCGGCTCCCTTTCCGGGGCATGACTGGAGCGAGAACGTCTTCTGTATGCGGGCACGTCGCAAAGGTTCCCCTATCCGAGCGTCGTCGGACTCTTGCAGCACAGGACTCTGGTTGGGCGGAACTTGGAAAGACAAAGATGGAAAGACTTCAACAGACTGGCCACAGAGACGACGGCAACACCCGGATATTATCTGTGCCCCTCACGCTCGAGCAGCACGGTGCGGGGCAGACCAGGGGGCGGTGCCAGAGAGCCAATGCTGATGTCTTGAACGAATTTCGAAGGATTGCCGGACTAGTACCAGGATCCGGATAAGCTGACCGGGGAGGCGGCAAAAAGCAGTTTGCCTAGCACCGCCGAGCAGGCCTCTCTACCTTGGAGCTCCTAAACCTGTTTCGGCAACCGTGATGTGAGGCAGCATTCCCTCTACCGTCAGATGGCCCCGCCATTATTTGCACTGGTTTAGATCCCTGGGTTTACTTGAACGTCGTGTTATTCAGCCACCAGGACCTCCGTCAATTCGACGGTTGTTCAGTCTAGTTGTGTCCAAGCAATGCGTGATGAATGGTCTATCAGGTGAGAATGGTGTGGTGCTGATTCAGCAACTGACATAGGCTATCTGTAGATCAAACAGAATTGGGAAACTCCACTTTGCGAATAACCCCTGGTATGCGAATGTGCCAAAATTAAGCTTAAAAGCTCTGTCTGGCGCAGGGCTAAGTCGGGCTGGAGCTGAGTGAGCAGAGTCCGAGGTTTAGCCACGGTGAGGGTGGCTTGTTGGATCGAGGATCAGGAATCACTCCTTTGGGGGTGTTTCTTTTCTTGCTGCCTATGTGGATAGTCAGTCAGTTACGTTGTTGCACGTGTCGTTCCCCGTCCAAAGACTCAATGTTAGGTCTCTTCATGAGCATCGCCATATCCCAGAGTGTCAACCAACTCCCTACATTACGAAGGTCACATGCTGCTTTCCAACTTGGTGTTCCACGGTGTTTAGATCACGAGGTTGGAAAAAGTTTGATTCTGTTGGTTCACACAAGGTGAATGCTCATGGCAGTATACTGCTTGGGTAGATCGAAATACGTGGTGTCAAAGATTGCTTGATTCTGGGTTGTCTAGCATAGGCCTGAGCCTAGGGAAGACACCGGAACTACGTCCAGTGTGGTACGTGCCGGACACGTGACCTCCTTGGCCACCACAGCCACTTGTGCCGTGGCTGATGCCGTTGAGGATATTCCCACAGATTCACCCAAAAAAAGAAAGAAAAAAACTTAATTCGCAACCGTTAGAAATTCTTTCTCGTGGCTGTCGCCACACAAAAACCTTGATGTCCCGGTCGTAGCAACCCACCATGCCCCGGCCCCTTGCTTCCATCGACCGGGAGAGCAGAGGTGACGCTGTGTGAGAGTACTGCGTCGCAACGGCGCGACGAGATGGCGTATTGCTGCCAGTAAATTTGGCCAAGTAGGGTACCTAGCTGGCGTAGAGAGAGCTTTTCGACAAATGTTGCTTACAAGTACTCAGCATATCGTGTTAAACAGGGCTTTGGTACTTGCGCAATACTTCTCATAGAGAAGAATTACGGCTTTTGTTCAGATTTGAGTTTTTGGTTCTGTTTACCCTTTTCCTAGGAGGTCGAACCCCTCCATCACGGCTGGTATCTGGGCAACCGGGGTCTCACAACCAGCAAGACACTGTCGAAGGTCCTCCCGAACTAGGTCAGTTCCAGGTAAGGCTAAGATGCTTCATGTTTTTGAACAGGGCTAGTCTCGAGTCAAGACGCTTTGCAAATTCGTGTATATCTCGCTGTTCAAGGCTTCAGAGACTCGAGAAACAGTGAGCACTGTTACCTTTCCTGCCTTCGGATCTGTCTATAGATGGTACGCTGGTTGCGTGGAAAACCAGGAACCGCTGCGATACATCTGTGCAGGTTGTGAAGATCAGGTGCAACTCAAGGTTTTCAAGGGTGGCTTGCCGCTTCTTGGATTAATTTCTCGTTCCCTGTCTGAAAAGGATACTTGAAATGTTGAGAGATGTCCCTTGTGATGCGGCTCTCCTTGGCCGTCTGTCCCGGGTACCTCGCCAGACTGCTTCGAGTCGAGTCTTACCCTATCTACGTCCCCAGGTGGACATGTACCAGAGACTCGAGAAAGTGTCCCGGCCGCTGCTGAAGCCGTTTGAACTTTTCTGGTCATTTGCTTTGGCAGACTTTTCCAGGGCTGGGCCGGGAACGGTCGATCAACACTGAGGGCTCAAGTGACTTGCCCTAGCTGCCAGATATTTTCGAGAAATCTCTGATCAGGGCAGCCAAAGGGGTTGTTCGACACAAACCTTACGTTCCCCGTGTTCCACAACCAGTGAGTTCCAGAGGGCGAGGCCAGAACGACATAAAAGGCCTGACCTTCCTACCCAAGATCTAGAAACTTTCCTTCCTCATGCAGCATCACACAACGCTTCAACACGCACTGAAGTGACGTCTTTGCTCTGATTCACTCGGACCAAGTCTTCACGTAAGTTCCAACCTAACTCTACTCTGGGAATACGTCTTCCCATATCTTACACCCCCTCCTCCTCGGGACACTTGTTCCCCTACCTTACTTACACCCCCTTCTCTGTCGACTTGTCGTCGGCCTGATACTGAGCAAGCATCATCGCTTCTCAGACCAACACATCACCCAACGACCAAGTCTCACCCCGTTACCCACACTCCACCTCAACAATGGGTATCCAGGCAGACAGACTGGCGCGCAGACCGGCGCACAGCCAGGCACGCAGAACGCACAAGCTCAGGGATCAGATTCTCCAGAAGAGGGTCAACTTCTTGCTGGCGGGCAGAGTGATGCGCAAGGAGATACGCAGATAGGACAAGCTCACGCAGTGGAAGCTCAAGGGGAGGGTCAACTGCTTGAACGTGTTCCCGGCCGAGTTTGTCTATCGAATCTTGGAGTTCGTCGACGACAGGGAGCCGGACAGTCCCTTCCCCTCACAGGACATCCTCGCCGTCTGCGAGACCTCCCGCGACCTCTGCGTCCTGTCCAGGCCCCTCATCTACCGCCACTACGACATGGGAGACCCGTTCACCGAGGAGCGGCCGTTCGACAGGCTCGCCCTCTTCGCCCGCACCTTCGACGAGTCGCCGCACCTGGTGCACCTCGTCAAATCCATGACCGTCGAGTGGCGTTTCGTCGACAACGCAGAGATCATCAACGATGATCTTGCCGGGATTTCTTACCGCCGGGCAATGGACAAAAGCTACGACCAGACCGTTCTCTGGGAGATGGACGTTCCGTCCTTCACGGTCCTGGGCGCCCATTTCCGGTACTTGGTTCAGCGAATCCTGCGCCGCACCTGGGACCTGCGGTCCGTCAAGTTCAACATCACCTCCCCCATGCCCGAGGTGCCCGACGACGCCTACTGGAACATCCTCGACGGCCTGGAACCGTCAATGGGGTCCCTCAGCCATGTAACCTACTCGCAGAGGGACGGCGTCGACACAATCGTCATGTGGCGCCTGCTCCACGCCCTGGGCCGCGTCGCACCTAACATCAGCCAGCTCAAGCTCGACGCATACTACCCGGCCACAGACATCGCCTCAGCCGCCGCAGACGCCGCCCGCTCACCGCCCCTCTGCTTCCCTGCCTTGGCCCATCTCGACGTCGGACATTCATCTCTCGACGTTGAGCCCGGCTTCACAAAGCTTCTCACGGGCTGCCGGGGCTTGAAGTCCTTCCGCATCGGCAAGGGTCGCGAAGTCGACAAGGAGAAGCAGCGGGAGAGCCTGGCGGCCATCCTCGGCCTACTGGCGCCGCACAAAGAGACGCTGATGGCCCTAAGTCTCAACCTCGGCCGGGACCGGGACGGAGAAGCTTATCTAATACAGCCGGCACTGAAGCCGTTCAACGGGCTCAAAGCCCTGGAGCTCATCGCCCACGGCGAGGTGATGAAAGAGGAGGCCGAGAGACTAGCGGGCAACTACTGGGCACGCAGGCAGCGATACAGCCTGTGAAGATCGTGCAACAACGTCTAGCGTCTCGGATGGCTCTGTGACAGCCGGGAATGGAACGGGATGGGAATACAGCGTTAGATATTGGAAATACAAAAGCGTACGCACTGTACTCAAGTCGCAATGTCCCGCGCTGGTTCTCACCCACCAACCGCCCGATTACGCATTGTGATCTCCCACCGTGACCATCGTAACGTAAATCTACAAAATGCCCAAAGCTTTCAGTTAAGCAAACCAACCCAAACCATTCGGCAGTCCATTATCCTAGCCTTCATTAACAGCGAGCCCATGGAGCTCCGGCAAGGTGCGGCCCTAAATCCGAGTTGAAGGCATGCCTGCTGTGGGCCAGCCCAAGTGAGTATCGCCGTATCTTCATGACTGTGTGGAAGGAAATCCCCAGAGAACGCAACTTCTTGCCCGTAAACTTGGACATCTTGGGTCTCGTTTCCATAGCCTGCGACATTTCATTTTCTTGACCCTCGGCTATCACGCTTGCGTTACTCACGCGAACTTCGGGCCGAAGGTCGGCGGGAGAGCAGGACCCGATCCAGGAAGAAAATTTGATCACGCAGAGTAGAGGCGTAGGGTCGCAAACGCCCCCAACATAGGTATGGGAATTTCGCTCGGATTCGTAGGGCTACTTCCGGAGGTTCATGATGCGAGTCACACAAGGAGCCTTTTGGCAAAGCGAAAATCCTGTTTCTTCATCTTCAAAACCCATCCAACAGCACGCCATCCTCCCAGAGAACGGTCTGGTCGTAATTTGCGTCCATTGCCCGACGATAAGAAATCCCGGCAAGATCATCGTTGATGATCTCTGCGCTGTCGACGAAACGCCACTTGTAAATAGTAATCCTGCTGGTGGTTTGTCCCCCTCCTACACTCTCATATCACCGTTCGTCATCCCTTCCCTTCATCGCCGTCTTATTCGCTCTCGTTTTGGTTCCTTCGTGAAGCAGCTTCATTTTCGCCTGCCATCAAGCTGGTTAGTCCCGTCAACAGCAAAGATTTGAGCACACGTACCTTGATCCTGATCGCACAGCGTCGAGCACCGAAACAGATGGCTTACTTTCTGGAGCGAGCTGCAGACCCGCAAGAATCTAGCGCCCCATGGGACATCCGAGTCATATTACGCATCAGCAGTGCAGTGCTGGTATAAACCCCCATACTTTCTCGTCGCTGCGCGTAATGTTGACGCAGGCCGTGTGCCCAAGGGTGCTATTTTCTGCGCATAAAGCACATTCGTCCTTGATGGCACAGCCGCTGTTCCCAGGTTCTTCGACGTGGGCGAGAATAAGGAAAGAAGGGAAATCATTGGCGGGCGAAATGTCTGGCGTCCGTCAGCTCTGGTGTCTGGCATTCCTTGCGTATTGATGAACGGCGTTTGATATACCAAAGTGCTTGGAGTTTCGGTGGCTGAGAAGTTCCAGGTTGTCTTCCGCAGGGCCGGAATGGACCAAGTGCGCGGAGCTGTTTGGGTTCGAGTCGGTTCTGTGTCGATGAGTGTCCAAGCAGTAGGTAGGTATTACGTAGATTGGTACCTGGGTATCTAAGTACTAAACCCGAGAAGCCTCCTGTTTTTTCTATGGCAGGTACTCTCCGGCCCAGGGCTCCTTCCTTTGGATCGATGGCACAGGCTGCACTTTCCTCCAACTCGTAATAGCCCGCTCAAGGTCACTCACCCCGAGGCATCGGCTAAGGCACGTGACAAGGTCTTCTCATTTTCGGAAGGAGCACTCGCCGTGTCCAACTCTTCTTCTGTGCCGCGGCGTCTCATAGGTATTTTACGGAGGGTGCCTGAAGAGCATTGGGTACTCGGACATCCAGCGTAGGTAGCAAGGCGGAAAGAAGAATGATCGTTCACCTGCTGGGTGCGACCGAGGGCACTGTCAACCTCAAATATCGAGTTTGCCTTTCCAAAATAGAATGTCTTATGCGCATGTCAACGTGACTCTTGTTTTTCTTCCTACCTTGCAAGGAGTGGAGATATTCCGATTCAAAAAGAAATGCTTCTGACATGTACAAGATGCGGAGGCCAGGATAGAGTAAAAGAACGTGTCGGTATCATCAAGTTGGTAGTAATGTCGTAGGTACCTTAGGTACCTAGGTAGGTAAGGTGCTGGTTCGATGTGCGTGGTCTCGTTGGCTGGCCAAGCGGCCCATCCAGGGTCCGGAGATTTGCCGGCGTTAGTTGGTAGGAAGGTGCTGTTGCCGATGGGTCAGGCTGGGCACCTACCTCTTCGAGATCATATCAAGGCAGCTACCTACCTAAGTACCTAGCTACCTACCAGGCAGGAGCAAATCTGCCTACCGTCGAGGGAAAAAAACTCTTCACCTACATCTCCATCCAAGGCTCCATCAAGAAGCACCTCACAAGCACGCGATCCAGAGCATGAGGACGAGCCAACACAGACCGGAGAACTCCTCAATCTCCAGCTCTAGGCCATTTGGGTTCATTTTCCCCTTCCATATGCCTCGCGCCGAGCCGCCTGTCTAACAATCCTTTACCTTTAGTAAGAGCTCAACCGCTCGATCTTTGCCTGCTTCTCATGACGGAGTCGCCACGACACTCAACCAACCATCATGCCAACGACCTTTCACGGATTCCCCAAGCTCCCCCCCGAACTCAGACTCAAGATATGGGAGCTTGCCGCTCGACCATCCCAGCCTGGTGCTCACTTTTTCTCGTTCACTCACAGGGACGAGGTTCCAGATGGAAACGAAGCCACGGTGCACGACATTGATATATGGGGAGCCAACGTCTTCGCGGCACCAATATTTGCCACTGATTGCTCATTGCTCAAAGATAACCCGTCAACCTACCTGAGAGACGCCGGGTTATGGGCCGCGAGTAGAGAGTCCAGATTCGTAATGGAGACTCGCTTCGAAACAAGATCTTGGAGGAAAAGGATCGAGGCATTCTTTGTGGAAGACATCTCAAACACGTCTTCGGACTCAAGCGAGCCTTGTTTCGGACTGTTTCGGCAAGACCAAAAGGTTTGGCGTCTTGCCACCTATCCGAGACGAGACCTGTTCTGCTTCCGAGGATTGCCTCACAGCCGCTTGGGCTCCGTATACTATCTCATCAGTTTACCCTGCTTCGTATCCCGTTACGATACTCCTCCGGACATACGCAATGTGGCTTTCGAGTTTGAGGGAACATGGCCTTTTGACCCCGAAGCCACCGACGCGAAAAAACTGCACAATAATTGTGATCAGCGCGGCTTCTTTCTGCAGGCGTTGCGTAGCCTTTTGTGGAAACCTGACCGGTACAACGCCAGACTATTCCTGATCGACTATGGTCTTCGTCTGAAGCCTGGAGTCGGCCCCCGGCAAACATTCTACGGAGAGGGGTGCAAGTTTGTCGATCACGGCAAGGATGATGTTGACTGGAAACGGACTGTGGACCGTTCTGCATGGGACTTTCTGATCTCTGTGGATATCTTGGCCACACAGGGCTTCGGGTGGAATTATGGCGGGGTTACGCCTTCCACCCTAGTCTCTATCCTTGCTTGCGAGCGGGATTGATCAGCCGGGCATGGGTTTACATGAGATATCAAATATCACGATTCATTTGTTAGACAAGGCTCAAGCTCCCGCGTGAAGTATTGGTGATCCGAACGGAACTGCAGGCGAGCGCATTCGGCCCCTGCGAAAAGGTCGGCTTCACGGAGAAGAGGGAGAGGGTGACCACTCGCGGGCATCGAGGTTGTCATTTCTTGAAATAGTAGGCCATCCCTGTTTTCTCTCCTGGATAGGTAGACTTCCCAGTGTGCTAACAAAAACCTCAGGGTTACTAACACTAAGGACTACGACCACGTCTCTAGACCTTCTCCCACTCTGCGTGGTTCAACATCGTCCATACCACCAAGGCTCACGACCCAGCGCTCCATGTCACTCCGCCCAGTGGGTAATGGGGCCTTCAAATCCCGGTCAAGCCCGCTGGCTTCGAAACAGACCCGCGCCCCCGACTCCCTCGAGCCGAGCCGCGAGAGGAGCACCACGACCAGGGACGCGATCGCCCTGTTCCCGAAGCCGTTGGCTGCCGGGCAGGTATTCTTTCCCACACCAAAGGACATGTAAGCATCGGACTGGTCCTGCGTCAGTGCGGCAAAACGGCTGGGTCGAAACTCCAGCGCGTCGGGGCCCCAGATTCTCTCGTCGTGGTGCAGGGACTCGACGTCAGCCGCGACCTTGAGCGTGTCCGAGGCGCGGTAGATGCGCTTGGCCGACGGGTAAAGTCGCAGAGCTTCCTGCATCGAGATTAATCGTCAGTATGATGTGATCTGGGAGTTGTGACAGAAGATCTACTAACCCGAGCGAAGTTGTCGACGTTCAAATGGAGCTGCGATCGTGCCCCGCGGCACCCGCCGTTCTGCGACACGACATCCACGACCTCGCGAACCAGATCCCGAGTCTCCAAGTCGACGCGCCGGAACGCAACATGGACGTACGTCAGGAGCACAGCCCGCTACAGGGTCTCGTAAGCAGGCATGACGAGCCCCAACGCCTCCTCCTCCGGCTCCGAGACCAGGCCACGCATAGCCTCGTACAGGGATTCCAGCGCGTATGCCTGGGCAGTCGACGCCTCAGTCCCGGCCGGGTCCCTTTTGGACTCCAGCCAGAGCACGTTGACGAGCTTCGTGGCGCGGTCTGCGGGAAGAGCAGCTCCAGCACGGCGTCGAAACACAGAACGCGAGCGATTCTCTCAATGCTCAGTCGGCGGCCGTGGTCGCGAGGTGCCAACGAGTCCATCGTCCCATTCGCCAGCGTCCAGACCCTCCGCCACGCGGCCCCGTCGGCGCTCTTGATGACGTGCACGGCGCGGCGGAGAAACTCTATGGATGGCGGTGAAGTTGGCGATCTCCCTGTTGCGGCTGATGTCATCTCCCACCGAGCTCGCCACAGGGCTCGGCTTGGAGCGGAAACGGGCGCCTAAGAAGACGACCAGTGCAGGGAGGAAAATCATTGATAGGAAGACCCAGCTCATCGTGGCGGAGGTGCACGTTCTGTAAAAGGTGGTGTTGCGAATGGTTTGGCTCTTATGAATGCTTTTAAAGTCTCAGCACAGAGCCGGCAAGCTGGAACAATGAAATACTGACAGAGGTTTGGGGTAGAGAGGAGCTCGGGAGGACAGGACATTGCTGAGTCGACACCGGGCTGTTATGTAGACGAGCTCTCGAGGTGACAGCATCCTCTTGCAAAGGTGAAGCTGGGATTCTCTGCCTCTCCGGCTAACTGCACTGACTGGAAAAGGAACAAATGAGTTCATGGCAACGATGAGTCCAGGGAAGAAGGTTGGCAAACGCGACGAAAAAAGAAAAGTCTTCAAAACACGCCAGAGACGGAACGTACTCCCTAGGAAGCGAGAAATCATGTTACACAATGATGGCTAGGCCTCCGGCCTCCTGGTAAGTGCCCCTGGCGATGACACTCCCCGCGGAGGATGTCCAGGTGTGATATCGACACCCATTGGGAATCACTGGAGGCCGGAATGACGGGAGGCCATCGTGGCGGTGAGACATGCAGAGTGGTGTCCTCCAATGTTCATTTTGGCTGCAATTTACTGCCCCTGATCTAATGCGTCGTTTGCGTGGATGGGGAGCCAGTGATATCGGACCCTGGGCGTCGGCCTCCAGCAGGTGCATGAAACGCGGTAGAGTGTCTGGCCAGGCAGGAATCAGGCACTGCACTTTGGGCTGACTTGATGTCACATGGGAAGGCAGGAGGGCTCTACGTGTGAAGAAAATACCTTACCTAGGTAGGTAGGTAGGTAGGTATCTAGGTAGGTATCTAGGTAGGTATCTAGGTAGGTATGGCTTGGTACTTCCATTTTACGATGTTGGAGTGGGAAGGTAGGGGCAGGTACTTGGGTACCGTAGACGAAGTGAAGTCGGCCTAGGTACGGAAGGCATCTCCTCCAGTCACTTGCCTACAATCCAACTTCCACATTATCTTGGGCAGTTGCAACTACACTGGAGAGTTCCGAAAGTGATGACCGAAGGATCAGACGGCAGTCCAGGCAGTCCGATCAAGGCGGTCTCCGGTCGCCAAGATTCCGTTCAGCGTGTAAGTCTTTTCAGTACTCTCCAGTAAACGGTTTCTGAGACTTGAGACTTACACCGTACCCAGCGCGATATTCCACACTCAAAGTAGTGCCTGATCATTGGGGGGGCACTTTTACAATAGAACTTTCTCTTCTTCGCTAGATTCTTTACGCACTGAATTCGTGTGGTTGCTGTGGTAAGCACTTTGGTGTTGGGTTGGTATCGTGGGCAAACTCCATGCTGTGACGTAGATTTAGAAGAGGCTTGGGAAGCGATAGACATTAAGTCGGAGATACCTAGATAGAGTTTGAAAAGCGGTTCTTGACTTCTATATATTATGGGCATCTCCGTCAGGGTTGCACTGCCGTTCCTCCAGTGGAGTTTGGGTCAGGGGAAGAAGGGGCAGCTTTCTCGGGTGGTCCTTCTCTTCCTGTCACCCGGAGATAGTCATCACCCTGACTGACATAAAAAGTCGTTCCTGCCTCGTATAAGTTCGTCAAGTTCAGACCGTTGCTGCTACCGCAATTCCTTTCTCCCTAGCAGCCATCTTAACTTGGACAGTCTTCGTCGCGCTGACAAACCCAACCAATTTCAACCAAGCATATAGTCCCGTTTCCATCTCTGTTGAAAGATTGCCCACTCCATCCACATCTCATCAATACGGCCCTTGAAAGTCGTACTTCGCCGCTCTCTCGAGGCATCATTCGCCCTAAACCCACATCCATGTCTGACCTCTTAATATTCGACAGCATGTCTTCTTCAGAGTACCGCTGCCCCTTGGACAAGGACTGGAGCGATGAGGAAAGCACCCCCGAAGACAAGTCCTACGAAGCTCCGCCCCCCGCCCCCTACGAGCTCATCGACACGGCTCCCGCGGTCTCGCGGATGGTCGACGAGATCTCGGGGCTCCCAAACGACCCCCCATACCTCTACATCGACATCGAGGGCCACGAACTCGGGCGCGACGGCACCGTCTCGATGGTGCAGATCTACGTCGCGCCCAAGCACATGACCTACCTCGTCGACACCACCACCCTCGGCGAGACGGCCTTCAACACCCCGGGCGCCGAGGGCCGCACCTTCAAGGACGTGCTCGAGTACCGTGACGCCCAGAAGGTCTTCTTCGACGTCCGCACCGACTCGGACGCGCTGTACGCGCACTTCGGCATCAAACTCAGGGTCATCCAGGACCTGCAGCTCATGGAGCTGGCCGTCCGCGTGGCGGGGAACACGGACTACCTCAACGGCCTCACCCGGTGCATCGAGAATGACATGCCTCGGGACCGCATCAACGTCCGCGCGTGGAAGGCCATCAAGGCCAAGGGCCGCGCGCTCTTCGACCCGGCGCAGGGCGGGAGCTTCGCCGTCTTCGACGCCCGTCCCCTGTCCGCCGAGATACTCGACTACTGCGTCCAAGACGTGCAATCCCTCCGCGTGCTCTGGGGAGTCTACATGAGTGACATGAGCCCTCTCTGGGTGCGCCGCATGTTGAGCGAGTCGAAGCGTAGGGTCATCGTGTCCCAAGAGAGCGATTACGTCGGCAAGGGGCGGCACATGGCTTGTGCACCATATTCGTTTGTTTACTACTTGGAAGAGGAGATGCGCCAGATGCGAGATGCTATCCACCGTGAGCAAGTCAAGTCTGAAGAATATAAGAAATGGTACTACGAAAAGTACGGCAAAGAGTACAACGAGGAGGAAGAGGAAGACGAAGACGAAGGGTACTACGGAGAGGAACACGAAGGGTACTACGGAGAAGAAAACGAAGAGTACTACGGAGAAGAAGACGAAGAGTACTACGGCGAGTACGACGAAGGCTATAACGAAGAGGCTTACGACAACGAAGAGGCCTACGAAGAGTACAACGAAGAATTAAACGACGAGGCTGAGTCGTCTCCGTCTCTCTGGTCCTCCTGGGTGCATAAGGGTTGTCGCCATTTTTCTGTGTCACCGATTTCTCTGCGGGGTAGAATCGATTGCTCTCGTTGCTGTATGCACTCATGAGCGAGTATGGCATGCAGACAGTTTGGCTCGTTTCGGTCGTCTGGTCTTTGTTTTGATGTTCTACTGGTGTATTGTACAGCTGGAGGAACGTTCCCTGCTGGCAGCTTTCCGCGGATCAAGACATACTGAATTGCAATAGACTCGAACCCAACCAAGCATGACGTGCTAAAGATTCTCTCGACGAAGTGTATGAACCTACAACAAAACATTGTTGGTAAAACAATCACCGAGTTTGCAAACAAGAACAGAATTTACCAAGTCACAGCCCCGAAAGACACACTCGGTTGCCTAAGAGTTAATTGGATCGCGTAGCCGCCCGTTGGGGTAAAGTTGGTTGATTGGGCAAGGTCTCATGCAACCCGTTATCGCACGACCAGCCACGCGCCATTCCAAGACATACCGGCACAGCACGCGAGGCGAGAAATAACGCACCACGTCACACGTGCATAAAGGCTCACGAGGCAGCCCGTAAGCAAAAAAGCAAAAAGCCCCGAGACGATTGGACGTGAGACATTGGATGGAACGCGCCGCACGACGACGCGGCTCTGCGGCTGTGACCCTCTTCCCCTCATCTGAGCGTGCAACGACAAACCCGAAAGAAGAAGCAAACATGCCCTTCGACGAATGACTTTCGATAAGGACTGAACGACACTTCCTGTCCCAGACCGAAAGATATGGACGGGAAGCGCTTCATAGACGGCCTTCGCGGCCTCTTAGCCGTGGCGGACGCCTCGTTCAGGCTCGTCTTCCACTTCGCCAACGCCATCGAGCCTTCCGACCGGGACCCCGACCTGCGGGAGCGCATCACGCGTGTTGCGGACGAGATCCAGCAGCTGTCGGGACTGCTCCACCGAATGGCGCTGCTTGCGACGGGCTTGGAGAGGGATGTCACGGAGCGCTGGTTCGGCGAGCCTATGCTGCCTGTGTCCCTACCGTCGCGGCTCATCGCCTGCCACCAGACCCTTTCCAAACTCGAAAAGTCGTTACAGAGAAGAGATGTGGGCGCGGAGTTGAAGAAGAAGGAGAACGGGCACTGCGACCCCTTTCTGGAGCTCAGGTGGCCGTTTACGCGCGCCTGGACTCTGGACTTGATTCAGGAGTTGGAAGGGCACAAGACAGCCGTTGCAGATGCTGTGGGCAGTATTCGCCCCGGCCACAGTCTGGAGAGCCTGTGGGAGGAGTTCATGGAGAAGAATGACTATCGGGGGAGGTCCGCCGAGATGTACCGGCTGACGCGGTACCACGGGCTGAAAGAACCAAACGACTTTGAGGCGGCGAATTTCTTTGCGAGGGGGTTTGATTACTACGCATCTTTCGAAAAACATCTCAAGGCGAGGAATCCGGGCTCTAGGCTTTTGTTTCTTGAGGGGGAGGATTTTGAGAAGTGGGCCACGACTGGAGGAACGAGGTTGTGGATTATGGGCGCCGCGGGGACGGGGAAAACGGTGCTTGCTGCGAGCTTGGTCGACGAGGTGATGAGGATTGGGAGGAGGGATGTTGGGGTTGCTTTTCACTTTATCGAGTTTTCGGACCTGCGGACGCATGAGCCTCAAGCTGTCTTGGGCAGTCTGGTTGTTCAGATTGCGGCCCGGAACGAGGAGGCGAGGGGGATGCTGGAGAAATACCAGAAGGAGCTGCAGCCTGAGAAAGGGAAAGCTGGGAGACGGCCGACGACAGAGAGGCTGAAGGACTTGCTGGTCACGATGGCTGGGCTATTTCCCCACGTCTTGATTGTTGTGGATGGGGTGGATGAGGCTGGGGGTGAGGTTGGGGCAGTTGCGAAGGTGTTGGCTTCTTTGGCGGGGGAGAAGTTGAGTATTGCGATGGTGTCCCGGGACGAGGAGAGGATTCGGGAGATTGTGCGGGACGACTTCAAACGGTTCGAGGTTCACACGCCCCACGAAGAAATCCGACTCTTTACGGCCGGGGAGTTGCAGAAGAAACTGTCCAGCGGGAAGTTGTTTCTCCCGGATCCTCGCGGAGTTGACGAGGCTGTTCGAAAGATCAGCTCCCATCCAAACACCACGTAAGTCTCTCACACTAAAGGACCTCAACTCCATTTCAACCTGAGAAGTTCTAATAACGCGAGTCACAGCTTTCTACAGGCTTCTGCAAATATCGAGTTCTTCTGCGTCTTGGAGACGCCTACCCAACGAAAAGATTTCCTGAACGACCTTCCAATGCCATTAGATGACATCTACCGACGCTTGCTCTACCGGTTCAACCGAGCTCCCCCGGCATCGAAAGCTCTGATCCAGGCAACCTTCCAGCTGGCATCGATAACAGACGGGCCTCTGGGGAGCGTGGAACTCTGCCAGGCGCTGTCCGTGTCGGGCATACCAGGACTGGATCCGGACTCGTTGGCACATCCGGAGGTCGACGAGTCCGAGTTCATGACGCTGTGCGGCTTCTTTCTCAACAAAGCAGACGGCGGAAACCGGGTATCTTTGGCAAATATTTCAGTGAAAGAGTTTCTCGAAGGGATAGACCCCTCGGATCCAGAGCTTGCAGGGTACCGCCTCTCCAAGGCCAGCGCAAACCGCACCCTAGGTCTCTGCGCGCTGCGCTTTGTCTCCCTGGAACACTTCTCACGCCTTCCCGCGAGGTCCAACTCCGAAGAAGCCTTCATAGTCAAGCGAGACGCCCGGTACCCGTTCTATCGCTATGCAGCCCTTTGCTGGCCTTATCTCTCTGAGAGTCTCTGGGACGACCACGAGTTCGTCGAGCAAGCCACAGCCCTATGCGGACCCATCCAGACACCGAGCTTCAAGGCCTGGTGTCTCGAGGTCTGCAGGTTCTACCAGTTCCACGGGTCCTATAATGCCCGGGAGGACAGCAGGTACACCTTTTGGGCGGACTGCCTCGACTCCGACTCTTTCGTCGGCTCGTGCTCCGAGTCGACGGCGATGACGTCCCCCAGCTCTGCGGGGGCTTCGTCCAGCTCCAGCGAAGCCAGCTGGATGCGCAGGAAACGCGAGATATACGAATCTACGACATGGCCTCACTTCTACGAGTGGAGGGACAAGTGGGCGGAGAAGGAACCGAAACGCGGCTGGTATAAGGGGCAGACCCGGCGGCTGTCGCACTTCATACGCCGGGGGGACTTTACTGCGCTGCATATGGCTGCGCTTCTTGGGCTGGAGCACGTATGCCGGACGCTGCTTGATGGCGGGGCGAACGTCAACCAACCGAGTCGTATCGGCACTCCTCTGCAGTGTGCCCTAGGCGGATCCTTTCTCGTCGCCGCGTATGGGTTCTCCCCGGGTAGAGGGTCTCGTCTAGGTCCTCCGTTCATCAATAAGCCATCAAGCAAGACCGTGGCGTTGCTACTTGACCGAGGCGCCGACTGCAACAGAGCCCTGCCGAGCCAGTACACCTGGACCAGTATGGGCGCCCTGGCGCTCAAGTCGTCCGAGTGGGCGGGCGACTATCAAATATTTGGCAACGTCGTCAAGGGCGGAGCGCAGATGCACGACGGCGACGTGGAGATCTTCCGAGCGCAGTGTCGGAAGTGGATCAAGTACAAGAGCGAGCCCGCCGCGGCGGACGTCACCAAGATCCTGGAACTTTTGACGGAACTCGTGGCGGAGAATAAGGGGGAGGCCTCGGCGTACCTGAAAGCCTTCCAAAAGGTCGTCACAGAGGCCGCGGACATCGACACCAAGCTTCCCTGCTCGGTCGCGGTCACGGACGACATGCTCGTCGAGAAGATGTGGAAGGCCATCGAGACGGACAGCCTGGACTCGCTCAAAGAGAACGTGCACAACTCGCAGGGGGAAGACCTGCTCCAGGACCTCAACACACTTAAACGCCTCCTCGACTTTGCCATGTCCTGCTCCTCGGTGTCGTGCCTGGATTACATCCTCGCGTCTCACGTCGAGCCGGACAACAACAACGACAGAGCCGATGAGCGCAAGGCCGCTATGCTGCTCACATGCACCAACGACCGGCTGGAAGACGTTGCTATCTGTCTGATCAAGCACGGCGCTAGAACGACGGCGAGGGACGACTTCGGGGATACGATATGGCATCTCGTTGCGGATGACTCGGACGCGCTGCGCGTGCTCGCGGCGCTGTTCGCCCATGCGCCTGTTGCGGAGCGCGAGGCCGCGCTGTGCGTGACGAATAAGAACGGCCGGACGCCGCTCGCCGAGGCCCTGGATAGTTCGACGCTCAAGAGCACGGAGATGATCATTGCGAATTGTCAGAAGAGTCACGAGGTGTTGCAGAGCACCAAGCCGCCGCTGAACTCCCTGCTCGCGGAACTCGAGTCCGCGGACGTGTTGAAGAAGCTCCACGAAGCTGGACTTTTACCGCCGTCAACTGGAGAGACGCCGCTGCACTGTATCGACGCGCCGTCCAAGGTCGACGCCGTCAAGGCGCTGCTGGAGATATACCCGTACCAATCCCACGAGTCTCCGTTGGAGAGCTACCTTAAAGCAACTCGGCTGTGCGTCTTTGACGACGATGTTCTTGGTGCGCTCATATTCGCAGACCTCGCCCAGCCACCTGAAAAAGGCAGGACGAGCATCTGGACGTTCGTGTGTGTGAGACTGCAGGATATGTGCCAGAACCCAACGCACGAGAGCACCCAGCGCATCACGGACCTGATCAAGATCCTAATCGACGCCAAAGTCCTCGCCGCGCACGAGACCAGCACGGCCACATCGGCTCTCAAAGAGATCGAGTGCCTCCTCGACCCCGCTACCATCAAGCCAGAAACAGAAGTGCAGCCGTACTTCGTCTCACTGTTCGAAGACCTCTTCGTGCTGACTTTCGACGCGACGGTGCACCCTGAGCATCTCAAGGCTTCCGGGATGGATGTAAGAGTGCTCAAGTGGGCCGTCCGCTGCGACTCCGTGTTCCTCGTCGACCGGCTATTGCAGCTGGAGACGGAGGTCGATAAGAGGGAGGGCCAGATGAGCGCGCTGGACACTGCGTGTGCGCAGCTATGTCAGCCGAACACGCACCGCATCTTTGATAAACTGCTAGAGAAGGCGGATAAGACGAGCATCGACCGGCTCGCGCTGACGCCCTCGGGGGAAAGCTTTGCGCCGCTGCATATGCTAGGTCTGCTGGGCTGCTTCGACGACGTGCCCTGGCGCATACCTTCCATCGCCTTTGCCACGGCCGCCGGCTCGCACCCGTGCAACTCGGGCACGCACGAGACGCCGTCCGCGCCGCCGCCGCCGCCGATGCCGCCGCCGGGCTACGTCCGTTTGGAGAAGACCGGGGGGTTCTCCCGGTTCCGGACGCCTGTGCCGAACGGGAAACTGAGGCTTGTGCAGCGGCTTCTGGAGCTCGGCGCGGACCCGAACGTGCGCAGTGAGCCTGGGAAGAGGGTGCCGATGAGCATGCACATCCTCGCTAGGCGACTCGACACTGCGAGGATGATACTCCGGCACGGCGGGGGGAAGAGTCTGCACGTTGCTGACGAGAACGGCTGGACGCCTGTGAGTTGGGCGTGTCTCTACGGATGGACTGAGTTCCTGAGAGAAATGGCGTCTGCCGGGAGCACCGAGCCGTTGTGGGATTTCAAAGTCAAGGTCGGAATATTCAAGCTCAGTCTTCGGATGATGTCGTACGAGGGGCTTTCAGCCTTACATCTCGCGGCGATGGCATCCGCAGACACGGTTAAGTTTCTCCTGGACGAAGGGTATGCGAAGGACGTCAACGCCAGGTCGTCGGACGGGAACGGCAGCACGCCGTTGTACTTTGCCACGCTCCTCGGGCAGTCGGACTGCATCCGGCTGCTCGTCGCCCGCGGCGCGGATATTGATGCTCCGACATCGCGGTTCCTGCTCACGCCCCTGCACGTCGCGGTGTGCTACCAGATCGAGAACGCGACCGAGGTGCTCCTCGAGCTGGGGGCGAGGCACCTCCTGACCAAGGACGGCAAGACGCCGCTGGACCTCGCGCTGTCGGGGCGGAACAAGCGCATCAAGGACATGGTGCAGAAATCGGTCAAGGAATCCCGCGGGAAGAGGCCGGGAGGCATACCCAGGAATCCCTCCTCTGCTCACCTGACGCCCCTGAGGAGAGCGGTGGAGCAGGCGATACTACGAGGAGACCACGAAACATGCACAATGCTACTCGACGACGGATGCCCCGTCGATGTCAAGATGCGCTCCTGCAGAGTCTGTTCTGGTCTCTTATACAGCCTCGGTCGACGGTGGGTGAGCCCCGCAAACAGACAGAAGGTCATACAGCTCTTCATCGACCGCGGCGCGAGCTTCCGCGGCATCGCGTGCAAGGCGCACTCGGGCGCGTACTTCAGCTACAGGCTCGACGACTGGACGGACAGCGACTCGGACTCTTATGATAGCAGCGCCACCAGCAGCAGCAGCGACGAGATCGTGGACGGGGTTACGCCGTCGCCGTCGTCGAGCGAGCCGCCGGCCCGGTGGCCGTTCCGCGGGTTCACGGCGCTGGACCTGCTGCTCATGGACGCCGGCCTCGAGGAGAGGTTCGACAGGTGGCTGCGCGCGGTGCCGAGGGGGGATTTGCTGTGGCTCCTTGAGAATTCGGCTGCTGCTTATGTGGCCATCGCGCACGGGTCGAGTCACGGGTCGAGGAGGTCGCTGGGGGTGCTGTTTGCGTACCTCGCGGAGCTGGATATCTCTTCTAACCTCGGCCTGGCGAAGAGGCTGGCGAATCAGGCCGTGTCGACGTCGATAGACGGCGTGACTCTGCCCTTGCACACCGCAGCAAACGAGGAGAAGCTCGACATGGTCCAGCTTCTAGTCTCCCACGGAGCCGACGTCAACGGCGTCGTCCCCCGGCACGGCACCGCGCTTCACGTTGCAGCTAAATGCGACTCTGCGCCCATAACGGAGTTCCTCCTCGACAACGGCGCGTCGTTCAACGTCAGGAACGAGCGGAGCTTCACGCCCCTCCAGCTCGCGGCCGTCGAGAACAGCATACCCGTGATGAGAGTGCTTGTCACCCGCGGCGCGCGGATCGCGGACAACGCTGACTCCAACGCGAGCCTGTGGGTCGACACCGTCGAGGGCGTCGTGCTTCTACTCCAGGCCGGCGTGGACCTGAACCAGCCGGGAGACTTTGGGATTCCGCTGTGGGCGAATGCGCTGCCGAACCAGGCTATCGCGACGTTCGTGCTGAACTCGGACCACGCTGGGCGGCTTGGGTTCGGGGCTGCGGCGCCGACGAGGGGGTTGAGGTGGCGCTCGTGGCGGCAGGATGAGCTTTTCGGGCCGCGGGTGTCGATTTACCGCTCCTTGAGGCTGTTTTACCGCAGGTTCGGGGTGGAGTTCATGAGGGAGCTTGCTGAGCACGGAGGCGGGGAGGGACGGCGTGGGGAATTTGGGTTAATGTGCTCGTCGGCGCACCACGGACACGTCGATGAAGTCAGGGAGATGTTGAAGATCAGCCTGGATCCCGAGTTTGAGGGATGCGTGGCCGGGACAGCGCTCATGGCTGCTGCCCACGAGGGGCGGTTCGAGGTCGTCAAGATGCTGGTGTTCCACGGCGCAAAGACTTGTTACCGGAAGGGGGACCGCTGGGTCAGTGCCGTCGAGGCGGCTGGGGAGTTTCCTGACATCGTGAGATGGTTGCTCGTGGGACGGTTCGCTGAGCAGGGGAAGTTGGAGGAGCCACGGGACGGATGGGACAAAGGTGCAGAAACCAGTGATTGGAGTGGTGTCGTTCCCGGTGTGTTCTTGTTGGAGGGCAAGTTCCAACGCGCGTGGAACCATTCCATGTTGACGAGGCTGTCTTACATCGACAAGGCGCGGAGGGTGTTCCGGGGAAAGGTTGTGGTGTCTGAGTTGGAAATGTTCTGGACCGGCGGGGGTCCTCGGCAACTTGATACATGTACGGCATGACTTTCAGTATACACAACTCACGGAGTAGACGGATGAATTAAGATTGATGGGAGAGGACTTGGATCTATTTGATACCTAAGAAGCGTTGGTCTTGACGAGGATCGAATTACGACTTGTTTGAATGAGCGATACATACATACACGCCATCTGTATTGACAACGGGTGTTCAATCTCTCACCAGGTTACACGCAGTTGACTAAGCCCCCATTACCACCAGTTCAGAAAATAATCATCTGAAACAATTGACCAGCCCACAAGCTTCTTCTGAAAGTCCAACTTATCATGGAAGCCTCCCAGTAGCCGGAGATCCGGCTCCTCTCCGGACCTCCGGCCGCATGACGTAGGCCCAACCCTAGAACAGCACCAGTCGAGCTGGTACTTCGGCTGATACCTCTCTGTAACATGTTCTTTCGCGGAATGGGTATGAATCAGACGCCTGGTAGGCTTCGAGCCTCCTCGCAAGCAAATATCCGGAGCACGTATGAAGAAGCCGACGAGGCGAGGTTGGGGAAGTACGCCGGATGTCACGGCATGCCCACTGGGTTTACTTTCTGAAGATAGAAACTGAATAGACATCGGACGAATCGCGTCAAGCTATATGAAATAAAGGCCTGGCGAGCAAACCATATCTTTTCTTGATGGCGTTAATAAACACCAAAGAGCAAACCATCTGCTGCACCTGACGACCTTCACATGTAGTAATTGAGAACAAAATCACATCGTCGTTGATCATGTTGGCGACCGACGTCCTCCAAACATCACCGACCCTCGGGCTCTCCTTTGCCCTCGGCGTCGGCCTGCACGTCTTCCTCTTCCGGCACGGCGAGTGGGATCTCTCCGCCATACGTCTGATCACGGTATTCACTCTCGTCTTCGCGGGTATTGTGGGAGCGACGGCGGCGGCCCCGGCGCTCGCGCCATTTGTGGCGAGGCCGATTGACTCCGTGGACCTCCTTGATGCCTGCAGGGCAGCGGGTACGGTCCTAGGGACCGCGGTCGCGGGAATCTATGCGAGCATGCTGGTTTACCGCGGCTGCTTCCACCGGCTGAATCGCTTCCCTGGTCCGTTTATGGCGCGGTTCTCGAATTTGAACGTGACGTTCAAGATTTGGAATCGGATGCACCTGCACGAAGATGTGAGGAAGCTTCATGAGAAGTACGGCGACGTCGTACGGGTTGGTAAGTCTATGGCGATAGGAGCGCTCGCCGAGATCATTGAGTTGACGATGTTCAGGACCAACGGAACTCTCGATCAACAAGCCCGGCGCCATCAACGCCGTGTTCCTGGAGACGGACTGCTACAAAGGCCCGTGGTACAACCTCCTCCACCCAATGGTCTCGATGCAGATGGTCAGGGACAAGGACGCGCACGCCCGGCGGCGGAAGGCCTGGGAACACGGCTTCACCTCCAAAGGTCCGCCAACCCCCCCTATCCCCAACACTAATTACCACGATGCTAACCACAAAATCAGCCCTCCGCGAATACGAGCCCCGCGTGCTGAAATACACATCCCAACTCCTCGCCGGGATAGCCTCGTCCGCAAACACCCCCCTCAACGCCTCGCTCTGGTTCAACTTCTACAGCTTCGACGTCATGGGCGAGTTCTCCCTCGGCCGCGGGTTCCGCATGCTCGAGGACGGCGAGTCGCACCTGTACATGGACGGCCTGCACCGCGAGACGCTCGCCGTGGGCCGCTTCACGCACGCCATGTGGGCGCTGCCCCTGTACCGCCGGCTCTCGATGCTCTGGGACGCGGACCTGAGGAGGTTCAAGGCCTGGGTGGCGAGGCAGGTTGGCAGGAGGATTGGAGAGAGGCCTGATGCCGCGGACATTTTTACCTGGGTTTTGGAGGATTATGAGGCGAGGGGGAGTAAGGCGCCGCAAGACTTGCTAAACTTGTTTGGGGATTGCATTTTGATCACCGTCGCTGGGAGGTGAGTCTTGCCACGACTTAGAGGATGAGGTGAGGAGATGCTGACGATGGTAGTGACACGGTTGCGGCGGTGTTGTCGTGCTTGTTCATGGAGCTCGCCCGGCATCCGGACGAGTACGAGAAGCTCCAGGGCGAGGTCGACGAGTACTTCCGCCACCACGACAAGCCGGAACACGCGCCGCTTTCGAAGCTGCGCTATCTCCAGGCCTGCATCGACGAGGCCCTGCGCCTGCACCCGCCGGTTCCCTCTGGGGTTCAGAGAATGACGCCCCCCGAGGGCTTGCAGGTGGACGATGTCTGGCTGCCGGGGGACACGATCGTGTTTGTGCCGTCTTACACACAGTATCGAGGTAGGACATCTTGTTTTGTCGATGCAGAGTGCAAGCTAACGAAGGGAAACCTGAAAGATGCCCGGTTCTTCGAGAGACCGGACGAGTTCATCCCCGAGCGCTGGATCGATCGCCCGGAGCTCGTCAAGAACGCCACTCCTTTCGTCCCCTTCTCAACAGGTAGGTTCTGTCTAAAACTCTACAACCTTCAGCGACAGGACTGGCGGTTTCGGAGAGATTGCTAAGAATCCCCAGGACATGACGTCTGCATCGGCAAGCAGCTCGGCCTTCTGGAGACTCGCTTCGTCGTCAGCGCTGTCGTGCACGAGTACAACGTGAGGTACGCGGAGGGTCAGACGGGCGAGAAGTTCCTCGAGGACAACAAAGACACGGGGACGCTGACGGTTGGCCCGCTCAACTTGGTGTTTACACCTAGAGAAGCATGAGGTTGAGATTGATAGTCTTGAGTCCGGCCTACTGGATGGGAGTTGCTGGGATGTGCTCGGGGAGAATCTTCAAAGCGTACGCATTGTGATCGTATTATGTATTATTCAAGTGATGTACTTCCATAGCTCATGTACCCTTCCAAGGACACTCAACTCACTGCCCCTTTCCCCTTCCCCTTCCCATACGTCGCCCGTATCCTCCTCTCAAGGTGCTCCCAGCTCGTTACAGGCCTCGCACTGGTGTACCCCTTCCTCACCAAAACCTCCAAAAACTCAGCATCATCCCCTGCCGCCGGCCGTCCCCCGTCCCGGAACGGCTCAAGCAGCACATCCCGGTCCGGCTGCACGAATACCGGGATACTCAGCCGCCCGACATTCTCGCTCGCTGACCTCGGGAACGCGACGCGATGCACCGTCGAACGTAGCCTCCCCGCCGTCCAGAACTCGAGCGCGTCGCCGATGTTGACGACAACAGCGTCCTTCACGCAGGGCACATCCGCCCATGCTCCGCCTGGCGATTCGACCTGCAGCCCGCCCCGGTCGGAGGGTTGTCGAAAGAGGAGAGTAAGCGATCCGTAATCTGAGTGCGCGCCAGCTCGGACGTCTTCCGTTTCTGGGTCGGCTTGTGCAACGGTTTGCGCAGGGAGCTCGGATACGGGTGGGTAGTTTATCAGGCGCATACGACAGCTCTCGCCTGTGTGCGCTTTGGCGAGGTAATCTCGCGGCATCTGGGGACGTCTCAGTCTCGGGCCTGATGGTTTCTCTCGATCTGCAGGTCAACTCACGCCCAGACCGACTGCGAGCGCCTCCAGCAGTGTCCTGGCCAGCCCGTCACAGCCGGCAAAGAAGGCCGCCATCCGCTCCCGCCCGGCCTCCAGCTGCGCCGGGAGCACCTGGGTCGTCCGCCCGGGGTCCGAGAGGTAGAAGGACTCCTTGACGTCGCCGGGCCCGGCTCCCGATAGTCTGAAAGGATCGTAAGGAACGTCTCAGTATGAGAGAGGCATTGGCAGGGAGGGAACTGCCTTGCTGGGAAAGGGGGCGTGACTTACGTCTCTTCCCTCATTCCAGTGTACCCCTGGCGAGACAATAACAACACCAGTCAGCCCGTCCCGTATCAACTGACGTCGTAACTCACCAGGTCGCCGCTCCCATTGGCGTGCGCCAACTTGTCCTCCAGCGGGGAGCGGAAGAAGTCCTCGGCGAGGGCGAACATGCCCGCCGCAACGTCATCACCAAGCTCGTGGCCGACGACATAGAAGAAGCCGGGGTCCCTTCCGACGCGCAGCAGTTCGGCCGCAAGGCCCTGTATCGAGTCGTAGGAGCGCAGGTCAACCACAGGCAGCGCAGCTTCGGCGGCCGCGGTCATGGCGGAGGAAGCGAAGTGGCAAAACGTGGGTATCTTACACAATCGCCTCAAAAGAAGGCTGAAACAGCTTCAATACGGGGGTATATCTTTCAAATAGAAAGCAAACAAATCTCAAAAGTCGGGGACGAACAATAGTAAAAAAAAAAGCAAAACCGGGCAACTGTATGCGACGGGCAGGTGGTGGCGAGAATCACGAGGCAAATGTGGTTCGACTTCTAGATGCGCGCCGGCGGTGACATCCAGACAATGCGTTGGCGTAGATAGCATGGACCTGCCACCCGATGAGTCGCCATGTCCAAGCGTTCCATCCCCCTCTATATCAAGTACGTACGTACGTACGTAGGCTAGCAAGCTGGTTCCCAGCAAACAGGCCGACGGCCAGACTCACCCGTCCGCCTGGCGATGGCATCGCGGGGGAAAGGAAGTGTAATAGGGTCTCACGGCTGCTGAGCTGCTGAATGCATGTGGCAGCATGAACGAGACAAGGCCGCAAGCGCCACAGATCTCGCCGCTGGGCACCCGGGGGAGGCCCCCACGCCCCCCGATGGCTGGGAGTAGCTCCAGATCCCATGGATTCGGGTGGTCTATTATAGAGGGCCATGTCAGTATGCAGAGAAGACATATGTCTCGAGGGTCTTGAAGAGCAGTCGCAGCAGTGGCTATGCGAAAGGAAAAGCACGTGTGCGCTGCGGATATGGAGGGAAAGTTTAGAGGGGCTTTTCCAGAAACAGTCTCTAGATGAGCGGTGGCAAAGCCAATCGCATCTGCTGGGCCGTGTTCATTATTCCAGGGCTGGGGAGCGGATGAATGGGCCATGGGATTGGAACACTAGTCAACATTCCTCTCACAGTGAGCAAACATCGTCGGCCCAGGACTCTGCAGAAGCATCCCCATGCCAAGCTGGGATGAGAAACGACGGAAAAGCAGTTGGGGGCCCAGGGGTAGGTAGGGTTTGGAGTTGTTTCCAACGTTTCGAGTACGTTATGTTCCCTGATGGTTCGGTATCACCGTCTGCCTCTAACCCTGATCGGTATCTAGACTAAGCTGCTAATGGGCACGATTGACGGCAGAAGCCGTCGTCACGAGTAATATGGCCCCCCCGTCCAGAACCATGGCACAGATCGGACGTCTGTTAGCATCCCGGCCGGACGGAGCGCTCCGACACTAACAAGGAGTGGAAGAAGCGGACTGGGGCCGAAGTGTTTGCTTCACCTGGAAACCTTCTGTGGGGTGATTCCCGCGTTCGGATCCCTGCCTCTCGCTCCCTTACCAGACCCCTGGGACTGGGATGTCCCCTTCCTCCCCGTTCCCCGTTTCTCAGGTGTCACAAATTCTCCTTTCGGGGGGAAGGATCTTCACGGGGGACGATTGCGATTTCGATGGGTGGGATTTGCAGCGGATCGTTCGTTTGTTTGTGGATTTCGGCGCTGTTCGTGCCGGGGGGCTGGGTTGAACCACGACGTGAGCCCCATCTTCATCTTCTCCTCAAGTCGCTAGCATGGTTTGTCCCCTCCCTCAGGATCTATTGTTTAATGTATGCTTGTCGTCCGAGCGAGCAGGCTTTATTGGTTAATGCCTCGCCATCGGCGATGTTGGGACTGTTGCCGGCTGCTCTGATGTCGCAATCCTTCGGTGAGCTGAATGAACCCCTGCCGGTATCCAAACCCCCTTCCCATTCTCGTCGCCGTTGCAGCCTTCGAAGGGACGACATTTTGCCTATCGCCAACCGTTGACTACGTGCGTTTGCAGCAACGCCATCAGGCCCTTTACCTGCACGATAGTGCTCAACGTCAACCTTGAGGCTCAAAGTTGTTCTCAACAAGACGCCTCCGAACGATAAAAGCAGCCCCTCTCAGGGGCACGTCAAATTTGCTCCCGACACTCTTGTGAATAGAACCACAATCTTCTCAAAATCGATCTTTCTTTTTCCGCTTCTTGACTCGGCTTCTTCGTGTTCCACACCCGCCGGCCGGCACAGCCCGGGCCTCACAAAGGCCCAGTTCCATCCCGTCCCATAATCTCGAGTAAGTTTGTACGATCAGGCTAAGCTTTTCAGGCTTAGATACGAACATGTCCGGGGTCTTGCCGGGTCGCACACAGAGTTTAAGAAGGAAAAAAGCCACCTCAGAACCGTCCTGTCCGTTTACGGCCTCGTCTAGTGGGAAAACCTTGCTCTTTGTGTGTGGTTCGTGCAGCCCAACTCTTCGATCCTGGACGAAGAGAAGGGAGAGAGGAGAGGAAAGGGAGGGACTCCACGTCCCGCCAGGGGTGGCCTATGTGCCTTTTGCTCGTGGCCCATTCCCGGGCTTTGCTTCCCATTTGGCTTCCCGTGTCCTTCGGCGCGCCATCTTGTCCACGTTAAGCGCCAAGTCGACAAACACGCGCCGCCGGGGACGATCGATCAGATCCTTTCAAACTGGCAAAGACAAGACCTCAAGACCGAATGACATCAGAGGGCGTATACCAGGACCGATAGAGCGAATCACCACCAAGACACAACACACACGCACACGCACACTCACACACAACCCCAAACCACACGATGGAGGCCCTCCTCCGCCGCATCGAGGTGCCCCGCGAGACGGACGTCATCACATCGTCCTACATGAACCGCGACACCCGGCCCCTCCCGCCGGAGCGCCGCACCTACGGGCCGTGGCAGTTCGTCGGCCTCTGGGTCGTCACGGGATCCTTCAACATCGGCGGCTGGACCACGGGCAGCTCGCTCATCGCGCTCGGCCTGAACGTCTGGCAGGCCATGCTGACCGTGGTCGTCGGGCACGTCCTTGTCGGCATCATCTGCGTGCTCGCCGGCGGGCCGGGGGCGGAGTGGCACATCGGGTTCTCCATCCTCCAGAGGGCGTCGTGGGGCATGCGAGGCGCGCTGTTTCCTCTAGTCCAGCGCATCATGTTGTCTTTCATCTGGTACTCGACGCAGGTTTACTGGGGAGGGCAGTGCGTCCGCACGCTCATATCCTCGATGGCGCCGTCGTTCAATCGGCTTGACACCCCTCTCGCCGGCGGCACCATGACCGTCGCGGACATGGTCGGCTTCGTCCTGTTTTCCCTCCTGTGTCTTCCGCTCATCTACCTCCGCCCGGAGCGCTACCACGTCCCCTTCGCCGTGGCAGCATGCACCGTCATCCCGACCGTCTTCGCCCTGCTGGGCTGGTGCGTAGCTACCGCCGGCGGGCCGGGGCCGATTGTCCACGACGTAACCTCCGTCTCCGGGATCGAGCAGGCCCGCGGCGCCCGGCTGGGGTGGATGCTCGCCCTTGGCGTGTGCACCAACATCGGCGGCATCAGCGCCCACATCTTCAGCCAGTCCGACTTCACCCGCTTTGCCCGCCGGCCGCGCGACCAACTCGCCTCCCAGCTAATCTTCGTACCGACCAATACGATTGTCGTCGCCCTCGCCGGGATCGTGTGTACATCATGCGCCGCGCAGCTGTTTCCAGAGACCGCGGGGACGTTAATCTGGGAGCCGTACCGCCTCCTCGACGCCATCCAAGCACACTACCGAGATTCCGCAGGTGCCCGGGCGGCCGTCTTCTTCGCTAGCTTCGCCTTCGTGCTGGCTCAGCTCGGCATCGCCGTCGCGGAGAACGCGCTGTCCAACGGCATCGACCTCTCCACCCTCGCGCCGCGGGTGTTCAACCTCCGGAGGGGCGGGTACGTCACCGCAGCGGCGGCCTTCGTGATCCAGCCGTGGCGGCTTCTCAACGGCGCGGGCAAGTTTCTCACCGTCATGGGCGGGTACGGCGTCTTCCTGGGTTCGATGACGGGCGTGATGCTGACCGATTACTACCTCGTCCGCGGCCGGAGGCTGAAGCTCACGCACCTGTACGAGGCATCGTCCGCTGGGGTGTACTGGTTTCGCGGGGGCGTCAACTGGCGCGCGCCGGCGGCGTGGGTCGCGGGGACGTGGGCTTTGCTTCCGGGCTTCGTACAGAGAGTGCAGAATCCCGCGGTCGAGAGGGCTGGGTGGTCGCAATTGTATTATCTCGCGTGGCCATTGGGCTGCGTCCTCGCCGTGGGGACGTATTGTGTCTTGAACCAGGTGTTTCCCATCGAGGACCCGCGGGCTGTTGATGATGCCGATTACTTTGGGACGTTCGGGCCGAGAGAGGAGAGGGGGCGGGAGCAGATGTCCTCGAAGGCGTCTGCGGAGGCGGACCAGAGCTCTGGGCAGAGCTCGGGAGGCCGGGACGCCCCGGACGAGAAGATGGTATGATACATCCGGCGGTGTGGAGGACTTGTCGGTCGAAGTTGCGTGTGTTTATATTTTGGTACGGGTTCGGTTCTGCGAGCGTGCGAGCGGCGGGTTTAATATTTCTGGTCCGTTTGGAACTTTGGTAAAGTACAGTGTCTGAGAGAAGAGACACAGATAGACGGGGAGGAGCGCTTGGCCTTCGTATTTCAATCAATAAATACCCTTACTCGTCCCAGATGTTTTACCCGCGTCCTTTTGTCTAGTCAAGCCGGACATCCCCTTTCTATTAATGTGGCTGCATACAATACATGTACGACTACGTAAGAGGAACCTGAAGAAGCGGGAAAATGGACACCCTCGAAAGAAAAGCCTGAATTCCTAGCTCAAAGGCCGGTGGCATGCGGATGAATCTCCTGCATATTCTGGCGCCTGTAGGCACTCTAGCACGTTGGCACGGTCGGCGGCTAAGCTGTTGAATCAAGGCCACATGCACCCATTCAACAGACCTGACAGGGTCCGACTTGGCTCTCGATTCTGAAAACGGGCATTTGCGAGGGTTGTTTCCCCCTTTTCATGACGATAAAAAGGAGACAACAAGTGAAGAAAGAGGCAGTGGACGGAAGGGACAACATCCGGTCGGAAGAAATTGTTGAATCTGCCCCTGGCCCTGGCCGCAGTCCACACCATAGTTCGCGTTCAAAAAGGCAGAAGGACCCTCTCTCGCTGGGGGATAAGACGATCACCCTTGACAAAATGGCAATCTCACCGGCGGACGACAGCAAAGTCAGGATACTCTGCATCACACCGATCTCCACGACCGACATCACCGCATCCCTCGCCCAGCTACATCCACCAACATCAGACCTCGATATCGCCTTCATTGACGGCCGTGGCCTTGCGAATTGCCCCCCGGCCATCAATGACGACGACCAAGCCGCGGGCTCCGCGGCCGCGATCCTGCCCCGCGCTATCGAGCACATCCGCTCCTCTGCCGTCGACGCCGTTCTGGTGTGCTGCTTCTCAGACCATCCACTCGTTGCCGCTCTGGCACGAACGTTCCCTGGACTCCCCGTCACTGGCATTCTCCAAGCGGCGCTGCAAGAGGCAACGGCGCACGGCGGGCGGTTCGGCATCGTGACGACCTCGCTCGCCTGGGAACCCGCACTAACTCGCTCCGTCGAGGACCTCGGGTTCGCGGCGCACTCAGCGGGAGTCGTGTCAACTGGCCTTGGGGTCCTCGAGCTCGGGGACCTGGAGCGTCGAACCGTCGTCGATAGGATTGTCGAGTCCTGCGCGCCGCTCGTGGAGGGCGGTGCCGGAAGCATCATCCTCGGGTGCGCGGGCATGGCGCCCTTGGAGCAGGATATCCGCGCCGCGCTGCCTCCGGGCGTGATCACGGTTGACGGGGTCCGCGCCGGCATCGAGATACTCACACGACTCGCGCGAGGGCGACCCCGCGCCGAGCGAGCAGCAAAACCGAGTCAGGAAGCAGAGATTACGTGCGAGGTTTAAAGCGATGCGGGGAAGAGCGGGCATTTGTATTGTAAGTCGCCACGCAAGTCCATCGAAGATGCTTAAAATTATATTGTTCATTACTAAGGTAGATAAAAGAAGAAATCCCTCAATCTTTTAAAGGAGAGTGTGTCTGGTCCGATCTGGCCTAAGATAACGTGGCGTCCGGCTTCCACCCCCAGTCCCCCGTCGGCGTCATGGTCTCCAGGTACGACCAGTCGACCTCTGCATTATCGCTAAACGCCGTGGAAAAGACATTCGTCATGAAATTCATCGGCAGGTGGTAGAATCCGCCGGGGTCGGTGAAGGTGTACTGCTGCTGCTGCTGCTGTGCCATGGACAAGGGGGCGGAGACCGGAGCCGGTGGTATCATTTGGGTAAGGGGAACCATGTGCGCGGACGGGCCGGCATTTTCCATGGCGGGTATATGATGCTGTGAATGGTGGTGCTGTTGTTGGTGGTGGTGTATGTCGCCTTGCGGGGGCATCACGACGGGGGCTATCATGGTGGGGATATGTACCGCTGGTGTGGTCTTTTTCATCTTGACCTCTATGTGGGTGACGTATTGGAAGAGTTTACTGGATATTTGGGTTGCGTTTGGGAGGGAAGGGCCGAGGTTATGTAGGAATTTGGCCATCTGGAGCCTGTTCCTTTCGTGTGAGCGGAATGGCAACTTCGACCAGCTTGCTAACTGATGGGGGTAGGCAAAGATTCTCGAGGAGACGTACATTACTGTTCGAAAATGATATAGTTGGTCTGGTAAGAGTTGGCGGCCGATGAAGCTACTGAGAAGATGACCGACGCCGACTAGTTCCTGCAGCTGAGGAGGAGATCAGTCCGGTACATCTTCAAGAGGGGGAGGTAAAGGGCGGCTCGGAGCTCACCATCGGATGGCCGATGGCACGCAGGTATTCCACCGGCACCATTCGAATCTCGTCAATCAAGTCGCAGGCCGCGCTGCAAGCTTTCTCGAACTCGTTCTCGCACGCAAAAGCCGCCATGCGGGTGAGCTACATCGCCGTCAGTTCCAGGCATCCCCAATTCAAACAACACCAGAGGTCTTCTTACTTGGTATGTGCACGCGATGTTGGCGACCTGGAAGCCGCACAGGTTCATCTCCCGATCCTCCGACGCCGGCGCCGCGTGCGAGGCATAGCTCGGCAGCTTGCTCTTCCGGTCCAGCACGCCCTGAAGAATCTCATCAATAGGCGGCAGCAGCCGATCAATGTTGACGACGTCAGTATGGACGGCCTTGACGCGGGGCTTCCGCATCCGCACCACGACGTGCTCCAGCATCCGGTACAAATCCGTGATGTAGTTCCACCCCGTGAGCCAACTTCCGGGGAAGAACACCTCCGTCCTCGTCTTCGGCGACGGGCCCCCGCCAGCGCCGCCCGCGGATGCATGATATGGACCCCCGGCGTCGCCACCGGCTCCGATCCCGGCGCCACCGGTGGGGTCCAGGACGCCGGCCAGCCCCCGCGTGTACATCGGATACGCCACGCCGCACTGCAACTCCGGGCAGCGAATCACATGGCCCCCGATCAGCGCCGAGTGCACCTCGAGCCGGTACATGGACCAAAAAAACTGCCTCCGCACGTACACCTCCTCGGCCGTCAGGTTGGTCGGCCAGTTCGTCTCGAATTGGAACTTGTGCTGCGCGACGAGGTTGTGGTACCGCGCGAGGTACTGCTCGTACAACGCGTCGTCTTTCACCTGGATCGCGGCCAGCGAGAGGCTGCCGAGCGTCTGGAGGTACTCGAACACCTCGGCCTCGCGGATGTCGCGGTTGTCGTCGGGGATGGCGCGCCGGGCCTCCTCGAGGTAGGCCTGTTGGTGCTCGTCGCGGACCGTTTCGGGCATGTTGGGGTTGAAGAGGGCGCCGTCGCGGACGTGGGCCGCGCTGACGGCGCAGATGGCCATGAGCCGGGCAAAGGCCGCGCGGTTGGAGGACATGTTTGTCGTCTCCCACTCCCTGGTCACGAGGTCCTCGTCGTAGAAGGGGAAGCTTGAAGGTTAGAGGTTAGTAAGTGAGTTCCATGGTTATTAAAGAAGCTAATGGATTAGTTTGGTTTGAGACTGGAAACAGAGCTGAAGGGCTCAAGTACATAGTTGAAAGATTGGAAGGTGACCAACATTGGGTAGATGGTGTCGAAGAAGATGCAGATGAGCCGGTACACGAGGTTCCGGCTGCCGTGGCGGCTCTCGTCATAGTACCACCGGTCGGACCCCCCGTCGACGGAGCGGGACGGCTTCGCAGAGGTCGGTGACGTCTTGGACTTGACGCCGCGCTTCGCTGCGACCCGGGTCCATGTGCAGTCTGCGCCGTGCTCGATGCAGGTTAGACAGCTCAGGTTGCCATCGGCGTCGACGACAGGCGCCACACCGCTCTGCCGGTCGGCGGGCTTGCACTTCCGGCCCCTCCGATGACAAAAGTCGCACGCCTTGGTGATCCGGCGCCGCTTGAGATTCGGCTCGCTGTGCCTGCGGAGCTCCGGCGCTCCGGGGTCGTCTCCGCCTCCGCTGCCGCTGCCGCTGCCATTGAGGTGTTGGTGGAGGTGGTGCTTGCGGTCGACGAGGGACTCGTCGTCGTCGGGTTCGTGAACCATGGTTAGAAAATCCTCTTCCCGCGGAGCGGCTCTTTCCGGTCCCTTCGAAATCTCTCCCCTCTCGAAACCCCCTTCGCCAACCCCCCCTTTGCCGCGCGTGTGATTGCGGGCGAAAGTGTCCGGGGGCTGCGTCCCGAACCCGGCTGTTCACGGGAGTCACATTCGGCGGCGCTGGGGCGGCCGGGGGTTGCGTCAACCAGCGGCTGCTGCGTGGGAGTGCGTAGAGGGTGGATATGGATACTGTGCTGCTGCGTCTATCCGCGCTTCCGCCCGCACGGCAGAGAGGTACGGGCCGTGGAGATCCTTCAAGCGCGTGATGAGAAAAGAAGCTTGAACGACAGTGGTCTTCGGACGAGTTGACTGTGTTCGCGCTTTCACTCCGGTTCTCTTTCCTGGTTCGAGAACCGATGGAAAGCTGCAGATCCACAGACGATGGAAGGGGGAGGGGTGCGCGGCGCGGGCGTGTTCGGGGGCAGGTCCGCGGTCCCTGGTGTCGTCGGGCTTGAGGTCCGTCTCCGGTCTGTGTGTGTGTGGGTTAGAACCCTCTCTCCGTGTGTATTGTCTGAACGTTCTTTTCTCCGTGTGAAGGACAGGCGAGACGGTCCTCTTGTGCGACGGAGTCGTCTTTATTTGTTCCAACGGAGACGAATTCGATGGGAAAATGAAATTAGGATAGCGGACGAGTGGGGCAAGGGAAAGATCAAGCAAACAAATTCCTCTTCAAACTGACTAAGCTAAGCCTGTCTGTCTCTCCCTATGTGTGTCTCAAGTGTCTGCGTGTCTCTTTTCCCACCCTCAACTCGCCTCACTTGGTGCGGAGTACATTTCCATTGTACGTACTGTAGTAGAGACTCGTACGGAGAGCTCCAAAGCTTGAGCCAGTTGCAGAGAAACCTTGGTTCACGGTGTGGGCAGGGTGGGACAAGATTGACGCTGCCAGGTCGGCGACTGCAGCGTCACAACCACGGGCCATTCCATGTCTCTCCCACCCTGCGCCAACACAACACAAATTAACCCGCGCTTTTCCTAACTCGAAAGGTTGGAAAGGCCTCGAAGGGCCGGGTGGGGGCAGTGCCTTCGCCGCTGACCATTGGCGTCTTTGTTAGACCACGGTCCCCGGTCGTCCTCTATCATGGGCCCCCTCCCTCAACTCTCCAACCCCAACCCCTGCCAACACCTTGCAGCCTCCGCGTCAGTTGGGGGGGTTGTCCGGAAACGGCTTTGTGGGTGATGTATGTGAAAAGGAAAAAAGAAAAAACGACTTCTTCTCGAAGCCTCAAGGAAGAAGTACGTAGTAGCTGATTCACATGTGCCGTTCCACCGGAAGGTAATAGTTCGAGTCCAATACGCGACGGACCCATAGTCAAACCATAAGAGCGGGATCACTACGGAGGCGTCTTGTCTTGCCCCCCCGAGACATTGGGACGTCATCCCACCGCCCAAATATCTTAGCTCGCATGTCAAAGTACCAACCAACAAGCGACGACGATGTTTGCCAACACCATGTAAGTCGATGCTTGCGGTCAGCAACCAAGGTGAGTGACAAAAAAGTTGCCGCTCATACCATACAAATTCGCGGGCGTGGGCGGAATTTTTTTTATGTCACCCGCATGGCAACTTCTTGTCTCATTCCTGTTGCATTCCTTCGCACGTGGGGGGGGAGGGAGGATCTGCTCCTTGGCGGCTGTCGTGCTGTCGCCAACCCCAGCTCACAGTAATCACACCGTCCCAGTTTCAACACGACACTACTAACCACCTGGCCGGGTTCGACCATCCTTCATCCCGTTGATCTGCAGTATTGTTTCTTTTTTCTTCCTCGCTACCACGTGAGGATGTCGAACATGGCCCCGGCCGCCTGCTTGGCCCCTTGCCTCGACATTGTTTGCTGCGGCGCACATATCTCTCCGACCCCGAGTGCCTGGTCGAGTCGGTCAGACCTGATCGCTACTTCTTCACGGCGTCTCTTGACCGCCGCCTTAAGTCCGCCATCGTGATTCACCGTCTGCCGACTTTCAAATGACGTAAATCCTTCCAACGGACAAGGTGAGGCTTGCCAAACACCTGCGACATGGCAGCGGGGAGGCTTTGAGCTTGCCTGCCGCCGGCCCCCTTTAGCGCTGGAGCCTCTTTTTTTTTCCGAGTCATTACTTTTTGGCGGCAGGGCGGGCAGTCAGAGAAGCTTGTTCGAGGTCGTCCTGGCTGTTCGGGGCATGTGTTTGCGGTTTGTCTGCCCTCCCCGTGGGATTTCGACTGCCCGCTCGTCCAAGTCAGTTTCCCTGCCGCGTCTTCGTCCGGGGGGGATCTTCGCCTATCTTTTCCAAAACGATGCTGCTGTCTTACGACTTGAAGTGTTCAAGGTTTTCAGCCGCTTGCTGCAGCATCTCCCCTTTTCGGTGCGGGGACGGTGCCTATGCGCTCGGTTGAGCAACCCGGCCGACGGGTTTAAGGGGCAGCCTGATCAACACTGAGCACGGCCGTAACCCGTTCGATTTTACGCAATCCTCAGAAAGGGCTGAAAACAAAGGTGAAAGCAAGGTCTATCTAAGTCCTAAGTCCTATCATCGTCGGAGATTCGGAAACGTGCCTCTCCCTGGCTTGGTTTTTGACTCATACCTGCGCTGATGCTGTGGTCCTGACCTTCGGCGAGCGTCGGTAGGCCTCCACTTCAGGCTTTGCAAGCAAGTTTATCCTGTCATACGAGGACCTTGATGGAGGCTTTTTGCAATCAGCGGCATGGCGTAGACGATCCATAGTTGGGCGTCAAGTTTGAGCAGCCCGACGGAGACTCCAAGTCAGGAGATCAGCTCGTGATGGTGTTGAGATGCACCTCTGCGCAGGCACCGGGCTGTCGGGCCTCAGCCTGGACTCATATTCACTTTGCGAGGCTCCCGGGCGTCGGCAGCGTGAAGAATACGATCGAGTCGGCATCACGGCGGGGCCGCGAGGCTGAGACATGAAGCACAGGATATGCGCTCACGATGGTGCCATGTTGGCGTTGGGACGCATCTCTGCGGGGAACGCTGAGCACTTTCTACGAAGGCTTTTGGGATATGCGTTTCCGCTCTGCCCAGTTTGCTCGGGTTCCCGTCCCGCGTGATGGCGTCGTGGGAGTCTTCCGACCGCTGATATACCGACTCATACCGAAGAGATGGCCCCCGTTAGCTGAGCCAGGCGGCCGGGGACAACCGGCTAAACGGACAGCAGAGCTGACACACCGGAAACCAACTGCCTATCTCATTACGAATGGTTGGAAAGTCGGAATTGCCGATACATGATTGGCTGCTTTTGGCGTTGGCTGGCCCTGGTGTAAATGTTGAAGATGCATGGAGTCGAGTGACATATCTTCGACTCCACACATCAGGAGCTCACGCAGGATACTGACGAGCAAGACTTTCCAGATATTCGGGTAGGAGGCTGAAATATCTTCCTCGTGTTCACTTCTATGGGCACATTATGACATCTAGACCCAAGGCTCATGTCGGGCTACACGTTGAGCTCCTGCTTCGGACATTGCACGGGCGACGCAGAAGTTACGTGCTACAAGGTGGCAACAATCACGTTGTCTCAAGAAGAACTAGTCAGAGTTTCCTCGAACAGGTCGTCTCCGGATGGGAGGAGTCAGACGTTGGTCACGGAGCAAAAGAAGAATGTTCCAACTGGACCATCAGCGCTTGCCAGACCACTTCGCTGGGTTTGCAGACAGACCTGCATACCTACTTTCCGCAATCTTCCTCTCCTGCATAAGTACTCCCGGGCTGGCAAATCAGGACTGCAGGCGGAGTTATTCGCGGAAAGGCCGCATTTAGTCTAGTAGAGAAGAGTCACTAGAGCGCCACAGGCGTCCCTGCTCCCATCAGATCTCCTGCCTGTCTCATTCCTGAACGACCGCCAAAACGCCAAGCATTAGGTTTTCCATGCTTCAAAGTTGACGTCAAGGTTTTGTGGAATCCTAAATCGATACGGCCAGTCATGAGCCTGAGCTATCGACTAACAGGCAGTTGCAAACTCCTCTCTCGCCACGCAAGGTGCCCCACGGCGGGCAGCTCTACGTTAACCTCAACATCTTGTGCAAAGTGGACGCAATCTCGTCCATCCTGCGAGCCAAAAGGCTGACGTGCGCCTCCTCCTCGTCAACCACGAGCTCAACATTGGGTATCACAGCTGCTGCGTCCTTCGCTATCCTCAGGGGTACGTTGACGTCCTTCCCCCCGTGCCAGAGCACCAACTTCCCCTCCTGAACCTCTAGAACCTCCAGGTCAAACCCCCACGGGCTTCCAAAGAGCCTCAAGTCCCAAGCGAACCCCATTCCGCCGTCCCGGAAGGCCTCCCGGGTACTTTCCGTCATGGCCCGGAGCATCCTCCCGTCGTCCTCGGCGATGGCCTGCCGATCCGCCTCCGGCGGCCCCTGAAACGCGTATGTCATGAGCTCCGCCAGCTTCTCCGGATGCTCCGCGTCCCGAGCTACGCTTCCCATCTGCCAGTCCGAGATTGCGGACAATATCCCTGTCGTCCACGGCGCGAGGTTGAGGAGCACGCGGCTGGCCGGCATCATGCCGCCCAGTCCGAGCTTCGAGGGGTACATGCCCGACACGACCGCCACGCCCGCGAGGCGTGAGCCGGGGATACCGTGGACGCAGGCGAGAGCGTGGGGCCCGCCGCCCGAGACGCCGAGGACGGCGAAGCGGGGGACAGAGAGGTGGTCTGCCAGAGCCAGGACGTCGGCGGCGTGGTCCGCGATGCTCCAGTCCGGCTGGAACGTCGAGCCACCGTAGCCCGGGCGGCTGGGGGCCACGACGTGGATGCCACGTGCCAGGGCGGCCTCTTGGAAGGCTTGTCCCTCGGCGTGGGACCCGGGGGTGCTGTGGAGGTAGAATACGGTTGGCTGATGGGGTTGTCGGGCGGCGCCGAAGGTCGCGTAGCAGAGCACGCGGCCGTCTGGGAGGGCAATGGACTCAGGCTGCGACATGTCGGTGGGCTGGTTTCTCTCTTATGGTTGAGAACACGTAATTAGACATGTATGTTGTCAAGAACGAATGACGATGGGGCTGTGTGAGGTTGTCATCATCTATCCAGTGACGTTAATGGTTGCCTAAACTGGGACAGGGGGTTGCGCCGCATGCCCTGCAGTTGACAACTCAACTGCTTGGCTCTATGAGAAAGTTGCCAATTGTCCCTGATTGCAAGACAACTATAATATCACGATCAGACTAGGCAACTAGGGATCTATCTATTCTGTAATTTGCATATACTAGAAGTCGCGATAGCGTTTCACGATGGAGTCACATGTCTAAGTCTCATCAGTTCAAACAAGAAGTCATAACCCAATTCATATCAAGGCAAACCTATTGTACCTAGGTATCCATAACGTTGACGCCCATCCCTTCATCCTAATTCATCCGTATTTATCATAAATCATAACACATCAGCCTTTGACTCCCTCCTATCCCCCATAAACTCAAACCCATCATCTCCCATCACGCCAATAGTATAACACCGGCCCCCGTCCGCCGCCCTCCGAAACCATCCCAAGCGGAAGTCAAGTCCAGCAAGCCGGCTGTAAATCTCCTGCGCGTCCATCAAGTGTGTATCCTCCGGTACATGCCCCAGTGTATTCGACCCCTGCAGCAGTGCCACCCCAGCCGTCATGCTATGAAAGTCATCCGGCGCGAGACCCCGGACGTCCACATCAAGCGGCAACGTCCACCCCCTGACCCTCCGGACCGCAGCCGAAGCCAGAACCCACAAATTCGCCGCGGCGACGGCGCTGAGAACCCCGACGAGGATGTACGTAATAACCGTATTCTGCACCAGCCGCCGCCGTCCTGCGTCCGTGACAACGGCATCCAAATCCGGTAGCCCTCCCGCAGGAGGCCCGCTATCTCTGGAGTTCTCGTCCATCTCATACCGGTTTTCGATGTTAACAAGCTGCGCAGCGACAAAGGCGTAGTTATGCTGCAACCCTCTCAGAACCTCCTCATCCCGGCTTGGTTCGCGCAGCGCAGACAGCGGTATGGACCCGTAAGGCTCGACGAGCACCTTGAACTGCTCGTCCATGTCCCCCGCCAACGGATCCGACAACTTGACCTGCGGATACACGTCCCCAACACCGCGGCTCGTAAAGTCGTCGTTGACGTGCGGGACGTCGAGCGGCGGCGTCCACGGCTTCGGTTCCGGAGGCGGTTCCGCACGCGGCGGGCGCTCCGGGTCGAGGGCCCACTCCCCGTCGACATACGCAAGCGACACACGCGTGGGCACCTCGACCCAGGTGTAGTTGCACTGCCACATCGCAAGATGGGTGAACGCGTTGGTGTCTTTGGAAAACTCGCCCCAGACATACGTCTGGATCCGCCATTTGGAGTACTCGGCCTGCTCGGAGGTGAGCTTCAGGCCGCAGGTAACGTTGACGGACCGCGGGTTCCCGGGGGACGCGAGCACGTCGGCGAGGTACGAGGTTCCCAGCCTGTTTGTCGCGGCGCTGAAGGACTGCGGGCTCGTGAGCTGGGATTTGGTGCCGTTGGGGCATGTGAAGGTCTGGTTGATCTGTGCTTGGTAGAACGTATCCTCCTCGACGAAGCTCGATAAGGAGGTTTGGTAGTCTTCCGGGGATGAGAGTTTGGCGCATGTGGGGTGGAGGCGCGCAGCGGGGACGACGAGCTCGATGGATAGGTTCTGAGATGAGGGCACGGAGTCGAGGCCGCCGAGGACGGGGAAGACGAGGTCGTCGTAGGTGTTTCGCGGATAAGTCAGCGCTGCGTCCTGTCGGCGGAGGACGAGGCTGCTTAGGGCCTGACGGTTGTCCCGCGAGAGGGAGAGGCCGTCCAGCCCGCGCCCGATCTCGCGGGATCCGAACCAGGTTTGCTGTTGCAGCTGGATGGGGTCGGAGCCGGGGACCGTCTCGACGGCGAAGACGACGGAGACAAGCGTCGTTAGGAATCCGCACACGATGGCCAGCAGCTGCGACAACGTGACGGTGTAGAAGCGTATCCGCAAGGAGAGATACAGCGCGCGGAGGCCAAGCGTATCAAGCATCGAGACGTCGAGATCCTTCGCCCCACGAGGACCGGTAGACAACCGAGACAGCGGCGCGAGACTGCGGTAAGCCCAGTCGCAGCAGCCGACGTACAACGCGACGCCGAGCATTACCAGCGCCGGGACGGAGGTCCAGAGGAGGTGGAGGTACCCCTGCTCATCGACCGTCGCCAGACCGTTCGACTCCTGCGAGATCCGGAGCGTGGCGAGCAATCCCGCGATGATCCCCACGGCACAAAACGCAGCCAGCCCGCGCGTCCAGGTTCGCAGAACGAGGGGCGTGTCCTTGCACTGGCTCCAGTTGGATATCTCGCCGTCCGATTCTGCAGCAGCATGTCGGGCGACGGATTCGACCAGGGCGCCGTTGGAGCGGAAGTAGAGCATGCCGCCGAGGATGGTCGCCGGGTCGCGGTGCCAGACTGCGGTCCAGCCCGCGTAGCGGAGGAGCACGAAGGAGGCCATTACGGCGAGGAGTCCGAAGAGGACCGTCATCGTGAGGGAGACCCACTGGTTCACGACGAGCTTGTCGATGTAGGCGATCGTCGTGCCGGAGGCGACGGGCTGGCTGGCTTCGTCGCCGTCTTCGCGGAGGCGGAAGTGCCCGATCAGAGGGGCGAGGATGCGCGACATGTTCATGACGGAGTCGTAGAGCATGTCGTTCGTGTACAACGCCGGGTCTGACACGTTCCCGCCCGTTCCTAGGGAGTCCCCCGCGAATTTCATCATGGCCTGGACCGGTCCGTGGATGACCCCCGTCGTGGAGGAGTTGCTCCACGAGCCGCCCGTGTCCGGCATTGACACGGCCATGAGGTTCCACAGGTCCGCGGCGACGGGCTTCTGCTCCTGGTTCGCGGATATACTGACGTTCGGGCTGATGCCGTCGTCCACGACGCTCACGGGCGTGACGTACGACTCGGAAGTGCACAGCACAGCAGCGACGTGTAGGAAATCCGGCCGTGACGCGTTTGCCGCAGACGGCCCGTATAGCGCGCCGTAGTAGACCGACTGGTTATGCTGCTGCGGCAGATTCGGACATCGGTACTGCGCAGCGATGCCGGGCCGGATAACCCAGTTCCCAATCGTCTTGCCCGGCCTCGTCGGCTTGACCCACATCACCCGGTCCGTGAACAGCGGCACGGCCGTGTCGCACCCCTCGAAGCGGAGGTCGACGTTCCACGTCCAGTAGTTCCCCGTCATGTTGTCCGGCGTGGGCGGGGGCGCGGAGTATTCGCGCATCTTGAGGCAGCGCATGCGCGCGACGTAGCCGTCGACGGTGACGCTCAGCGGCGAGCGCGCGGTGCCGCGGACGGTGCCGTTGCGGTGGCGGAAGGTCTGGTACGCCACGTCCTCGTCGACGCCGAAGGGGCGGCGCATGTCGAAGCTGTCGAGAGCCTTGGCGATGTAATACGCGCTCGTCTCCGTGACGCCCGGTCCCGGGGTCGTCGTGTTGAAGGCGTCGAGGACCTGGACTTGCACCGGCTCGACGACGGTTTCGCTTGCGAGGCTGTAGAGGCCGGGCGCGAGTACGATGAGGACCTTGAGGATGAGGGAGGCGACGGCGACGATGGAGACGAGGTAGTGCTTTCGGGTCAGGGAGCGGTAGAGGATGAAGGGGGATATCATGGAGGTGTAGTCGAGGCAGTAGATGTCTGCTGCGTCTTGGGCTTTCTCTGTGCGCCGGAGGGCGATCCAGGGCATGTAGCGGATGGCTTGGAGCTCGACTCGTGCCCAGAAGATGGCGATGATGGTGAGAACTGGGCAACCGACATGTTAGAATGGGACTTTTGTTATGCTGACCGTCCTCAAAGAAACCTACTCGCTGTCGGTCCGAACCGCCAGAGGTATACCAAACTCGCCCGTGTCTTAACAAGGCCGTCGTTGTTCCCAGAGTAAGAGTGCATCGCCGGCAGCGCAGCCGTGCAGGCGGCAAACACGACCACGAAGACGCCCAGGACGGCGGGCTGAAGCCATATCGGACGCCACGTCGCGTGCTCACTAGCCGGGCCACTGATTCTCGTGCCAAACACGCTGTCGCTGGTGATGGCCCGCTCGGTCAACAGCGTGCGGTGGGCCGGGTCCTTCTTTCGGCCCTCGATGCCTCGGTACTCGAACGGGCTCTCGTCGTAGCCGGCGGGCGCTCTGTCGTCGGATCCGTATCGTGTCGGCGTCGGCTGGTAGTCGTCGAAGAACGGGCTAGGGGAGCCTTGAGCGGCCATGCTCGGGTGCTCGTTGCGGGTGGCCATAGTGGAGGTGACTGAGCACTCGGCTGGTTATCTCCGGTTCTCAGTGGTTGCTGCTGGACGGCAGCTCTCAAACTCCATCTGTCGATATTCGAGAGTAGAAGCGCGAACAGAAAAGGCTTTTCATCAAACCACCAGGAGTTCCGTGGAGGGCTGACGCGGCGGGAAGGCCCTTCTCTTAAGCATAAGAGAGAGAATTTCTTAGAAGGATGCCTAGGTGCGGGGGCTAAATGAACAGACGTCGCGATCCAGCCAACCACACACAGCAATCACTCATTTACCGCCGGCGGCGTAAATAGAGAAAGCTGGCGAAATACCAGCATCGCCATGGGTAGCCCCTTGGAGCCCTGCATTAGCTCGTCTCTAGCACTCTGCGTCCCGCCGTCAGCTGGTGTTTTGGCGAGAATCCTTCGATGGCGTGCGGGCCCATCAGAAGGCGCGGCTTCGCGGGGCTTCGCAGCCATCGTCGGAACAGGGCGTTTCATCTCATGCGACGCGATATTCTTTGGCTTCTTGTTGGCTCGTATGCTCGGAAGGATTTTAAGGTGGTATCTGTTGATTTCGCTGGTGGCGAGGTGAGTGAGTTGAGGTGAAGTGACCAGTCGAGGAGTGGGAACTTTCGACGAGGAGTGAGAACTTTCGGCAGAGGGTAGAAAGGTGAAGATTGTATGACATTGCCGCTCATTAGCCTGCACAGGAATTATGATTTCAAAATAGGCGTCTCATTCTGGTGTGTCGAACTCATGCACGTTGGCTCAACGTCGATGAAACGTTGCCGAGCATTCCTGCGCCACGCGGATAGGTGAACAGCCCTGCAGGACAGCAAAGGCACACCTGCAAGTCAGTGGCCAAGGATCGCTAATGCACATTTACCGGCTGGTGCAGTCAGTGGACCGGTCGTGGCGCTGTAGGGCGAAGGCGCGGTCGTCGAGCTTAACTCTATCATCAATCAGATGAACCGATTTAGAACGAAATCACAAATGCCATGAGGTAGTCTCATGAGAGACGGGCAAATACCATGAGAGCGTGCGAGCTCAGTCTGGTGCTGACCACTGTAGTTCAAGAGATCTGACATTCCGTCGATGGAATGAGCGCTCACTCACGATGATTTGATCCCTGAGAACATTCCCATCAGAAGATGATCCCTTCACATTGAGATTTTATGAAGCTCAAGTCCCATGAAACTCTCACTCAGTGAGTTTGTCCACCTAACGAACGTGGATCGCGTGGATCGCTCCCATCCACCTCCTCTCATCTCACCCGCGATTCAGTGACACTCAAGCAAGTCGACTGACAACTCGAGAACCACACAAAGTCTCGCCACAACCCTCGCCATCGCGCCATCCCCGTCCCTCGGGCTGAAAACCTCCAGCCCAATGGCCACAAGCCTGGAAATTCCCTCGCTACACTAAGCGATTTTGAGGCCAACCTCCCGGGGGAGTGAGACCTTGGTGGGGTGAGTGAGATGACGTCCTAGGGAACGATACCCCGGCACCGGGCCGGCCAGCCCGTCGCATCGATAAGAACCTAACAAAGGGCAAGGAAAAAAAATACCTTGGAAATAATTGGGTCTTTTTTTGTGGTCGTTCAAAGATAAGAAAAATCGCAAAAAATTGCCGCGTCGCGATCGACTCCCTCTTCCTCTTCTCTTCTTTTCTGGTCAACGGACACGGCATGCTTCCTAGTTGACAAAAGCGACGCTGGAGGCGTCGGCTTCATGAGAAGAAGTACTATCTCATCCCAATTCCCCTCGATCGCAACAAACAAGCATTCTGCAGCCTCGAGGCGCAGAGTCGCACAAGGATTCTTCAGTCGCAACCCCGGTCGCTGCTCGCGTGCGCAAACATCGAAGACCTCGTCACCGTAAACGGAACATAGAAAGACGCGATACAAGACGCCCCTCCGACAGCCCTGATGGCCGCTCCACCCACCGACGGCCAGCATGAAGTCATCCCCGGCACGCGCCGTCTCTATGACGAGCACGGCGCCAACCTCCCCGGCGACGCCTCCCTCCAGAAGCACGGCGACATCGTCCTCGTCCCCCAGCCGACCGAGTCCCCCAACGATCCCCTGAGGTGGTCCCTCCCGCGCAAGATCTGGCACTCGTGCCTGGTTCTCTACATCGTCGGCCTCACCGCCGCGACCTCCAACAATGCCGGTTCCGGCGCCGATGGTGTCGGCGAGGAGTATGGCATTGGTTATGATGTCTTTAATACTGGCGCTGGCGTCTTGTTTATCGCCATTGGGTACTGGACACTGCTGAGTTCGCCGCTCGTCCACTTGTACGGCCGCCGACTGGGTTATATCATCTCTATGGTTGTCAACATTGGTGGTCTGCTTTGGTATGCGCGCATCAAGGACGTCTCTGGCGTTGTTTGGTCGCAGCTTTTTGTTGGTGCTGCCGAGTCCGTCGGCGAGGCCACTGTCCAGCTGTCGCTGCTCGACATCTGGTTCGAGCACCAGACCGGTAGTGTCCTGGGTATCTACACCTTTGCGACCGCCATCGGAACCTACCTCGGGTGAGTTTCTTCCTCCTTCGTCCCTCGACCTCTCACTCATATCACCCCCAGTCCCCTGATCGGCGCCAACATCTCCAACCACCTCGGCTGGCGCTGGATCGGCTACGTCGGCGCCATAATCTGCGGCGTGAGCCTCATCGTCATTCTCTTCACCCTCGAAGAGACAGAGTTCAACCGCGACCGCTACTTCACCGGCAGCACAGCCGGCCGCTACCCCAACGACGAAGACGTCTCCGACCCGGTCATCATCTCCGAGAAGAAGCCCCTCGACCAAGCCTCCGCCGACATCGAGCGCATCCCCTCCGACCCCCCGCGCGGCCGCGCCTCCGTCTCCTACTCCCGCCCCAAGACCTACTGGGACCGCATCCGCATCATCACCCCCGCGCCGAACCTGCAGGGCACGGGCGCGAGGCAGTACGTCCACCGGCTGTGGCACACGCTCCGCGTGTTCACCTTCCCCGCCGTGTGGTACGCCGGCTGGCAGTGGGGCTTGCAGAATATCTGCCTGACGTTTTATCTTACGGTCCAGGAGGACTGGTGGTACGGCGAGCCGTGGAATTATACGCCCGCGCAGGTGGGCAACATGAACCTGCCGACGCTGCTGGGTAGTCTGATCGGCTGCGCGTATGGTGGTTACGGCAGTGATAAGTTCATGCAGTGGATGATCCGGCGCAACGGCGGGGTGATGGAGGCTGAGTTCCGGCTGTACCTGATGGCGCTGTGCGCTATTGTTTTCCCTGCGGGAATGTGGATGTTTGGGATCGGGTCGGCCCGGGGCATGGATTGGCCTGTTCCGTATGTCGGGCTGGGATTCATTGGGTTTGGGTACGGATGTGCTGGGGATCTGAGCTTGGCGTATCTTGCCGATTCCTTCCCGTGAGTTTTCCTGGGCGCTCAGAGATTGACGGATGAGTACTGACTGTGACGCAGTGAGATGGTTCTCGAGGGCATGGTGGGCGTGGCCGTCATCAACAACACCATCGCCATGGTCTTCACCTTCGTCGCCAGTTACTGGATCGACACGGGCATGGAGAACTGCTTCATCGTCCTGGGAGTTCTCAGCTTCGTCATCATGGGGACCAGCTTGCCCATGATCATGTATGGAAAGAGGACGCGGCGCTGGGCCAAGGACCGGTACCTCAAGTTCGTCGAGATTCGCGACGGATTCTCCAAGTAGGGGAACCTCGGTGGCAGCACAAACCTTGCCTCGGTATGTAATGTAATACTAGAAAGGGTCGCCATGTCTGAATACAGCACGAGTAAACGAAGTGTTCCTCGCACGAGTTCTTCACCGATATTCGACGCGTAAGACGATTGCCTCTTCCGTCTGCTCGTGTACCATATGTCGACTGCATGCTCCAATCATTTCACCAGAAACGAATTCAAGGCAGACACCTAAGCCTCGCCTATTTCGTCCGCCGCCGCCTTGGACAGTGCCGTGTAACGAGCACAAGTGGCTCGACTAGGTAAAGGGCTTCCGTGGTTCGATGGCATGATATCACGATTACACCTCTTCATTTTTCGCAATCATCTCCCTCGTTTCGTTCCAAGATCGCTACTCCTCTCTACGCCTCAAGCGCTGTCCAACCCGGTCCAGCATGCAGGATGCATATGAGCTGGCTCCGTCGGAGCATTCTTCACTGCCGCCAGTACTACAGCGCGAGTTAGAAGATTGCCTTCAATCAGACTCAAGAATGGTGGGAAGACAGCGTTACCATCAGCCGCAACTCCAGATTTAGCCCTTTGCTAAATCCCTACGATGCGGCCCGCACCATCCACGACTTTGGCATGGCCTATCCGTTTGGAGTTGACACACGAGTCGCCTATCAAACCTTTGTAACTGCTGAGACAAAAGTCCGGGGAACCCTCCAATCGCCGATAACCGCTGTTGTCGATGGGGTCTTTTCCAGCGTCGAATGTCTCCTGCTACAGAGCCTTTCTGTTGGAAAGACGGTGATTGCACGACTGGGGGGCGGGATAGACTTGAACGTCACGCTCAGTTTCGAAGGTTGTGACGAGACAGTATGGCTGCCACTTGATTTGAATCCTCCATGGGGGCATCGAATCTGGGTGGTCAACCATGCTCTCTGGTCGAAAAGTCGACCATGTTCGAATTGGCCTATCCGAAGGAACAGGTTTGTATACTTCAAAGCCGACTGGGCGCCGTGGACAACCAACTCCTCGTTTCCCCCCGACATTGAAAGCGCAGCCGCGGTTCTCTGCTCATCATACGCTTGGCTTTCCAAAGTTGAGGTTACCGATAGCGGAGTTAGTACCGATGTCCAACCGTCGATCGATGGTGGTATTGTTCCGATGAAGACAGACATCTGGGCGCTGCTTATAAGATCCATTACTGAACGAACTGCATATAACAGCTGGCGGGATGGTGTGACCTCCTCCATGAGTCTTTATATGGGCCCATTGCTGTAGAGGCCCTATTCACACAACAAAACACAGGGAACATAACGAGCGAACTCCTTCGATCTTCTGTTCTTAGCCTGAACGAGAGGTTCAGTTCTTTGGTTGCTCACTACCATCTTCGCGAAGAAATTGGGAGCAACTCCGAGGCCATTGTCTCACTCAGCATTGTCAGACTTCTTGTTAATGACGAAGTCTGTCTGACGATGGCAGTTGGTTTTGTTCTCATTGTAACGACGAGGGGTCTCATTAACGATCTTACGAGGCGTACGGGTAAAAGAGCGTGTTGTTGATTACTTCGATGGGTGCCCTTGTGAGGAGCTATCACTACTATTTGAATGCAGCAAAACGCCACAGGGCCAAAAACCCTAGTGACCCATTCAATCCATTCCAACGTTCGGAGGCGTATTCAGTAAACCATATCTCTTATGCCCACGCCACTTACGCTTACTCCCCACCGCTTACGAGCTGCGCCGTCACACTCATCGCGCTAATGGCGGGGTACACGATGTTTAGCACAGACGCCGGGCCAGCCTGTGGCATCGGGACCCTGCAACTTTTATAGGATTTCTCCTATATCTTGATTGTCATCCCGACTTTGAGCTTCAACTTTTGGACTTGAGTCTACATGATCGACTGAACTCATGGGGCTATGGTTCGGTTTCTCCCGTTACCTTCATGACTTGGGCACAGGCCACTTTCGCACCATTTGTCAGTGTCGTTATCGCATCCCTCATTGCCACATTGCGGCTATCTCAGTCGAATCATGGGCTTTCCACTGCACCTGAGAGTAGCTACGCAAATTTAGCTTGGACATATCTGCCAACGGTTATCATCTTCAGCATCGTCTTGTATGTCAATTCGTCTGACGCGACACGGAGAGGCCTCTCAACATTATTCAGTCTGGCCACAGCCCAGCGGAGCTCCAAAGAAATTGATGTGTCAATGCTGGACCTCCTGGGGATTCATTCATTGTGGAAGTCGTATCGCATAAAGCTTTGGACGGTCTCTATTTCACAGATATTGGTCCTTGCCTGTGGCCTTCTAACAACCTCAACGGCAATTCTATTCGCGGTCGAAGTCGGACCAGAAACAACAATCATGATGTTGCCTCAAAACAGCTCGTTCGGGGACACCCTTTCAGGGAAGCTGAGAAGAACACCAAAGCTACACGACCAGAATCGGAGAATGGTCAACAGCATCTTTTCCCAGAGCAAGGATGTCAACTATACATATTCAAAGAACACATTCGCCGACCTGGCATTTCCGGAAATCGACACCAGATCTTTAGCTAGAATGAGGCAGCCAGCATTGAGCGGCAGTGGGGTATTAACAGTCAACGCTACGTTGCCGGCAGCGAAACTACTCCCGTTGTAAGATGCTGCCCGAAGAAGAGATTCCCATTTCCGTCACCTATCGGCGAGAGGATTCCATTGACGCAGGCATCTACGAACTGGAAATCCTGCGTCAGGTAACATGTACTAACGGAGACGTTTCCCTCGTTCCTGATTACAGAACTATATTGGTGTTTAGCCAAAGGCCGAAGAGTCGTTATGGAACGCTATTAACTTCTACTCAAACCATGGAATCGGAAAACGATCATTGCGCTCTGGACACCAACAGCAGCGGCCACTCCTTTTCGCCGATTCTGACATATACCTATCTATGGGATGTTTTGAACTCTATGACACAGGAACTCGAATCCAGGAGGCTGTGGAGTTGCAACTACTCGTGGGCCCAGGTCGACACGAAAGTGAACTTCTTATGGTTGGATGGGGAACTTGTCATCGACAAAAGTAATGTACCTCGGCCAAACCACTCGTCTACGAAACCGTGGAGTCCATCATTCGTTGTGCCGGAACTGTTCGATGAGTATGTAGATGTCGATGGCTTCTTTTGGGATGACCACAATGGAAGACTTCTGGGATCCATAACAGGACGAGAAAGTCGTGGATGCGCTGAACCATCAAATGGCAATCACAAGTGCCCAGCTGGCCAACCTGGAGAACCGCGTCAACGCAACGCAGAACTTCGATTCTTTTCCGTCTTCCTCAGGCGGCTTACCTTTGATCAAAGCTTCCATCACTGATAACGGCCGGAAACGAGTCGTCCAAGTCCCTGGGCCGACTTGTGCTATACTGGTCATACTGAGCCGCGTTTTGGTTGTCCACCTGGCAATACTCATCACTAAAGCCGCTTAGAAACTCGCAGTACGAAGCACCGTTCTCATGGACGAAAAGGGGCTCGCCCCCGACGGTTTCAACAGCCCATTCATGATGGCCGCTCTGATGCATGAGTCGAACGCCATGAAATTCGTTCCCTCCGATTGGAAGAGCTATCATGCGAGGAGTTCCATGAGCGAATGGCGGGCGTTAGGTTCCGCATGGGGTGGTTTCTGAGGGAGTCGGACCAGACGAAACACTACACTGTTGGCGTGATTGGGGATGAAAATTTCACTTTTCTGGGAAGCAAATTTGAGATAGAAAGTATGAAACGGCGACGGGCGAGGGCGGACTGAAGATGGAACTCGTACAAAAACTGCAGAAAGTACACCCTGATGGTTCCATGTGACCCATTTGTAATACTAAAGAACATTTTTCCTTCTTCCAAACCTCTTTGCATCTATGAACTTACAATTAGATTGCCTTCGAAGATCCATAGATTCAAAATGCTCTGTTGTCTTTTTATTGGCCTTCTCATGCTTTCGTTTCGTTGTGGGCGTGCATCGACTCCAAGTGCACCGTAGCATGGTGATCAATAGAGGCTCAAAAGGAGATACCCATACACCCAAGGACTGATAAATGCAATCCGCTGTCTCACGCATCAAATGAACATCCGAGAAAGTCAAAGTTATATACAAATTCTGCAGCAATATATTCAGGCTATAGCAGTTCTGCTATTTGGCGTTCTCTTTAACTAAAAAAGCTACGTACTATTGATTTCATCTCAGCCAAATGCTCTTGGCTTCCTTATTCCTCCGGCCTCAGAGATTCCAGTCTTAGTAGCTCCGCGGTATTTGTTTCGCAATCTAGTAGACGTTCTGGAATTCAGGCTAGCGCAAAACGTTTAACATCACTTGCCGTGATTTCCGTCCTCCCCGAAGCCCTTGAGGCTTCGCCGGGCAGGTAAGAGGAGAGAAGCATCTGCACAATCTCTCCGTGGCCGTTCCAATAAGCTTCTCCCAAAGCTATCGTCAACGCCTGAAGGTCAGACCACGTCGGGTGGCCCATGAGAAAGGCCTTACGAAGAAGTGACGTGCTGATGGGCGCCATCTGCAACGGGAATTCGGAATGGGCCTCGTTGGTCTCGTCGATCTTGCCGAGAATGAAACGGACGAGCTCTAGTTGACCTGTTGCAGCGACTCCCACCAAATACGTCGCTGATCTCTCGTCGAGTCCCGTCATTCCTCTCGTGAGCTCGTGTTGGACCCCATGGTGTCCTCTGTCGACTGCAGCAGTCACTGCTGTGCCGCTGATGCGAAGTCCAGCGGCATGGAGGTCCATATCGGCACCTTTACTCATAAGAATCTTGACGATCGCTTCGTGTCCGTAGTAGGACGGGCCAATGAGTGCTGTCCCGTACATCGCGTTCCGAGATGGAGGCCATCGCGAATATCGACGGTGCCTCTGCTGGTAACCAATAGGTGCAGACCCGGTTCCGACCACCCACGGATGTCGGCTATCATTTCCAAAACAGAATCTCGATAACTATCCTGGGGGCTCTCGTCGAGTGCGTCCAGGAAGATGTACACTTCGCCGAATGCCCGTACGATCTGGCGCAAGCAGTCCAACAGACCCATTTCGGGAGGTGAACCGCGCTTGTGCTTTTTGTAAAGATGTTCCAGGGCCGGGGGAGTCGTCTGAAGCTGATCCGCCAGCTGCATCACCAGCGCGCGCAGCATGGAAGACGCGCTCTGCTTAGAGTCGTCGCTGAAGGCGAAGAAGAAGAACGCGATGCCAACCCGCGATCCTGCCTCGAGTGTCCTGCTATGGTATCGGAACGTGCACTGGATCGACGTCGAGCAGAGGACCGACTTTCCGCTCCCAGCAAAACCCCTGAGCCACAAAAACGACGATGGCTGTTCAAGCCAGCCGCGGAAGGCTGGACCGTTGATGAACCATAGCCCGGTCCCCGGGTGTTTCTTGCGGCAGGCCTCCTGAAAGTCGATGGAGGCATCGGGGGCGTCAATCCAGTCACGGACTTCTGAGGAGATCTGGGATGTCCTGACGGTCTCGAGCAATGCCTTGACATTCTCGACGTCGTCCTCGAGGCGATCATCCGTCTTCTGTTGAAGTAGCGATAAAGACAGTGAAACCTGGTTCTTGAGGTCTTCGATCTCGTTTTCGAGGCTCTGAAGAGTGGCTAGTTTGAATGGGTACGCTAGTCGGCGAGTGTTGTTCTTGATGGCAGCTTGGATGCCCTCGGCGGGTGTCTCCAGATGGAACCTTTCGGCCTCAAGCTTGAGCTTATGAATACCGGCATTTAACTGGTCGAGGTTTGATTGGATGCTCTGTAGTACATCATCGTCGCCCGGTCGTGCTTTTCGATCGTTTAGCAAGTGAGAGAGCAGCTGCCCAAGTAGCGCCTGGAGGTCTTTGAGCTTCTGCAGCAGCTGGCTCGTGTTCGAAGGCTGAGATTTAAAGGAAACGTAGTAATCATAAACTGACTGCGTCACTTGAATGCCGAGTGATACGATGCTGACAGCGCTGCCGGCAACTGACAACGGGTCCCCCATTCGCACAATCGGTGCTGAAACGAGACGCTTGCGACGCCGTTTTGAGGGAGTCGATGTCGAGCCCCCTCCCAGCCGGGCGAAAGAGGGGTTGAGCTGATTTTGTACCAGCTTCTGCGCGGGAAAAAAAGTCCTTGCAGCATGCTTCCTGCAGATTGCTGCCTACAGCCTGCTTGACTGCAGGTTGCGGCAGAAGCACCAATTACAACGGACGATGGTACACTGATTATAACGACGGACATTACGAATCGCTGAGCGGCCACATCAGCAAATCTACCTGTTGATTCAATTACAGAAAACACTACTCGTTTAAGGATACTGTTGAAAACGATACTCCAAAATGCCGAGTCTTCAAACATGCTGACCCAGCAACACATTGAACGGATAGATGTATCCACTCGACGCACGATGGAACGAAAACACGCATTCTTTATACCTTCACGCGCTTCGTAACCTGCAACTCTTTATCTATCCCATACACCTTTGCTAGGTAGGCTCAGCCATTATCTTATCTTCGATTACGGACAAGTAAGGAGTACGTGGAGGGAGCCATCCACTATCGCATGCAAGTTCCCCGGGAATATACATTGCCTAATAAGGGGCGGTCGTGTAAGGAAGAGTAGAACCGGGGCTGATTCGTGGGCTTGACAGGTGGGCATCTATTTAACGGGCAAAATGCGAAGTTTCTCAGTCGTAGAACTAGTAGTACTGCGAGACAGCCACGTCCATAGATCACGTACTAGTTAGTCCAGTATGTCGCATGGTTTGCCAGCTAAGCGTCGATTGCGTTGTTGTAGCTGGCAACCCGATGAAGTCCGCCGTTGGAGATATTGCATCTTTCTCCAAGAGCCAATCGGGCGAACTGAAAGAATCCAAGACCAATAAGGTTCAATGTAAAGCAGAGATCAGGGAACACGGTTATCATCGGATATCACAATCGTGTCTGTTACACCTGAATGTCTCTACAACTCTAATAGATGCTGTTAGTCGAAGACCACCACAGACTTCATCTAACTCGTAGCCACGTCCGTGGCCAAGTGAGAGAGAACACACTTAAACTCTTCACATTGCGGTGTACCCTTTGCGGCCGAGGCATCCCCAAGCTGACTCTTTTCACACACTCTCTATCCCAGCTCTAATTCAAACATGCCCTCGTCATCAGTCATGCTTCTCGGATCCTCGATAGCCAGAGCGCTCGCGGTGCGCGATGACTCGCTTGCCAAGATCTCACCACCGCTTCTAACCTAATGTTAAACAGCAGGCGTTGTCAAGTAGCCACCGCCACGTATGAACCTCAATAGAACTGCTAGTGACTTGACTCCAAACCTCCGCCGGAGTTCTCAGATGCTCGGCCGTGACATTCTTAGGTTTAGAGTCATGGATAGGCTCCAACACCCGAAAAGGGATACTCCGCACGTTCTCGGCGCATCAGATTCGGTATCTCCACTTGTTATCCTACTAGCGGCTGTACCGGTGATCCCTCACTAAACGGTCGGGGCCCATGCAGGTCCGGGCCGGTCGGGTCCCCTCAGGTACCTACACCCGGGACCGGTTCCCATTCTAGTCCGAAACAAACCCCGAACACATCCGACGCGGTACAAAATAGAACCATACAGCTCCGACAGAAAATCCCTGTTCACCATGGCGAGAGTCCGAAAAATGATAGGAGATTCCGAGCCGTCACCACGATCAGTGCAAAAAACACCAGGTCTGTCGAGGCCGAGGAAGGCAAAGGCGTGCCAACGGTGCCGGACGAGGAAGCAGAGGTGCGAAGGCCCACCAAACTGCCAAAACTGTGCTTCGGCCAATGAAGGTCAGTGATCCAACAACAATCCTGCGTGGCCATCGTACTGACTCCGCGTAGAATGTATTCCCGCTGAACGGGAGCGCATGGCCCTGTACTCGGTTCACTACGTCGAATCACTCGAGGCACGGATATCGGATCCTCAACATGAAGCAACACTGGCAGCTGGCGGAATGACACTTGATCAGCCATCGGATGCTCCCTCTCGACACCATAGCAATCCCCCAATCGCCGACACGAATGGGGTTTCTACCCCACCAAGCGGTGCTGACCAGCTGGAGATGACATTCATGGCCCCTATAGACAACTCAAACAACATCATCTATGATCTGAACATCCTACAGCCAGATGAAAACCTGTTCTCCGTCAGCGGTGTGGCAAATCACGACACAGGTGTTGACTCCATCGCGCCCTGCGATCCGGCCATGCCAACTCACGTCCTAGGCATGGGGTCTGCTCCGACGTTCGCAGAGGTCTCCATCCACGAAGGTGCCGTGTATTTCCAGATCTACTTCGAAACCATCCATCCGCGTTATCCGTTTTTGAACGTGGAAGAATGCAGCCGAGGGTACCAGGACTGGAGAATGGGCGTAATCTTCCCGTCCAGCACCGATGCCTGGGGATCTTACCTCGTCAAAATGGCACGTCGAGGCAGTTCTCTTCCTCTTCCCCAGCCGAAGAGCTCAATCTAACGTCGGCCACAGATCTTCGCCGTCGGCTCCCTTCTGAGCCAGGCAAAGCTTGACGGCTCCACGCGACAGCAGCATCACAACCTGATGCTCCACGACCAGACCATACTGACGGATCAGTCGTATAAGCCGCTGGTCCGCCTTCAAGTGCTGCTTCTGCACGTCATCCACGCGCTGCACGGCGAGAGCACTCCCCGGGTGGGACACATCATCGGCGTGGCCATGCGTTTCGCAGTGATGAAAGGTTTCCACCGTCTTGTGCAAGACGGAACCGCCGAGACTGCAATCGCCATCAAAGCTTGGTGGTGTATCTACATGTAAGCCGTGCTGGCAGATGCTCCCGCCAAATCATCGCCCTACTGCTCTTCTTCCAACATGGTTCTGACGGCATGCAAGGCTAGATAAAGTGATTGCCATCACTCTCGGCATTCCTCCCTACCCCCCCGAAGAATGGATCACGACGCCGGCATACGTTAACGGGCTCGAGCCTCGATATATCATGCCCTGGTCATCAGATGTGCCCGGCGCGACTCCAGGCTCAACGTATAATTTCAACCTAAGCTACTACGCTCACATGTGTCGCATACGGCAAATTCATTCCAAGATTTTGTCTGCCACGCAGACGATGGCCCCCGAAGATAGAGCGGACTTCATCAGAGACACTAGAGCTGCAATCGATCAGTGGTCACAGGATGGCCAGATGTACGGATACAGGTAGGTCGGGGTGGTTTCTTTTCTTTCTCTTCTCGGTGGCAAACGGGATACATGCTCACATTTCTCCAGTCGTCCCAACACCAAGGGATACGCAAGTTCTCTGGGGCTGAGCCACGTCGCGGCCATCTCGCGGGTAATTCTTTACCGGCTGGACCCTGCCGACATGGACTCGCCGCATGTCGACGAGAAACTCGAGGCTTGCTGCGAATTTGTCGGCATATTCAGGGCGCTGCAGAAGAAGCGCCAGATCCCGAAGCACTGGGTCGATGTACGTGTCGCTGCCCTCAAGCCGGTTTTGCTCCTCGGATTTCCAAGTATAACTTACTGCTGACAACACCACTAGATGCTATTTACCTTCCAAGTGGGCGTGGCAATGGTCTACATCGTCTACCGCTGGGCCGTCCCGACTCCCAGGCACGTCGACCGCGCCATTCGGGACGTCGCCTCGAGTCTTGCGATATTCGCCGACAGGTCGGAAAAGGCGGACGTTTACCGCGACTGCTTGGACGTGTTGGCAACTGCCATCTCGGGATCCTCCGCGCCTGGGACGATCGACGAGGAGTCGAGGAGGGAGATTTCCGGCATGGGTCAGCAGATCATCGAGAGCGGTATCGCGCCAAACGTTGCTTCGATGCTATCGGAGATGAGCCGAGTTCCGGGTGACGGCTGAGGCATTACCTGTAACATGATACACAGAGTTTTCAATGTCGGTTGGAGAGGGGAGCGGCAGCCCCTTGGCGATGGTATGGTACAACCGTGATAACATGGGCGGGACAGATGGAGGACGACCGACCATGAGGTCCTTGCATTCTTGCACAATCGCTTTGAGCAACTCCGCTGGCAGTTCACGTCTCTACTTCCACTGTTACCCGACTGCATATGGACGCAAATGCGACAACCCGAAGTCAACTCTGCCTCCCTGTGACTTGATAGAAGTACAACCTCTGACCCCTAATGTGGCCGTCGCATCAAGATCCTCCACAAGCAGGCCCGTCCAGTACGTCGATCAACTTGGACTTTTCCCACCTGCAATTGCGGTCACACGGCAAATAACCTCTCTATTTCCTCAGAGTGACACTACGGCGCCCGATGTACCCCGACAAATCCACCCGTGGGCCGTAGCAATCGCCTCTAGGTAATCAAAGTATTGAAGGGATAACCGAATTATGAATCACCTATGGCCGAGGGTTGTAAGAGCACCAATAGGATCCAGGGGATTAGCTCGTAATGGACGCGATAGGCCCAGCGAAAGTCCGACAAAGACCGATGGCCCCGATGATGTTAGCACACATCGGATTCTATCGGCCCAGCCCCTGAGATGAGTTCTCCACGGGGAGGACGGTTCTCCAAAATGATAAGTAGAGCCAAAGAGTTGAAAACATGATGCCTTAATGCCGCCTCCTCCAAGCTGCCTTTTCAGTTGTTCACTAATCGAATTTTCTCCGATACCCTCACTGCTCCTGGGTCGAACACAGCCGTTAGGCCTCGACTTCTCCCAGCATTCCAAGGATCCCATTCTCCGCCTCTGTCAGCTTCATCTTCGACAAAAAGAAGGATCCTAGACCTCGGCGCGATACAATGCAGTACCCAAAGACACCCGTCAACAAGGTCCACCGGCTGGCCGGCAAGCGCGCAGACTACGACCTAAAGACCGTCCACGGCATCGTCAACGAGTGCATGTCCCTACATGTTACTTTCACGCCAGGCGACTCCGAGTTCCCAACCGTCATCCCCATGATCGGCACCATGGGCAGCTTCGAGCGCCCCAGCGCCGACATCGACGAGCCCCTCGACTGCTACGTCCACGGCTACATCTCGGCCCGCATGGCCAACCTCGCCAGGCAGAAGGTGGCCGAGGGCCTGCCGGGCCTTCCCGTCTGCGTGTCGGCGACCAAGGTGGACGGCATCGTCCTCGCGCTGAGCTCCTTCGCCCACTCGTGCAACTACCGCTCGGCGTCTTTGTTCGGCTACGCGAGCCCCGTCACGGATCCTGAGGAGAAGACGTGGGCGCTGAGACTCATCACCGACGGCCTCGTCGCGGGGCGGTGGGAGCAGGTGCGCCAGCCCCCGTCGGCTAACGAGATGCTGCAGACACAGGTGCTGCGCATCCGCGTCAAGAGCGGCAGCGCAAAGGTTCGCGCGGGTCCGGTCTCCGAGGTGAAGGATGACCTAGAAGACGTAGAGATGAGGAAGGCTGTGTGGTCCGGGTACATACCGCTGGTCGAGCACCTGCAGGAGCCCGTTCCGTCGAGGCACAATCTCGTGGGGCAGGTTCCTGGGCACATCTCGGAGCACGTGAAGGCTTTCAACGAGAATGCCGACGAGTACAACCAAGAGATTGTGAGGCGGGTGCTGGAGGATCCGGGTGCGTTTCAAAATGTTTAGGTAGAAGAGAAGGAATCAGACAGCCCTGGAGAACCAAGCCTGCTGCCGTAATACGCTGTTGAAGCCTGGAGTCTGTTGTTTGTCGACGAACGACTCTGGTCGCCTCCAAGGGTCCACGTACTCGGACAGTGCTGCTTGTATTATGTACGCAACGGGGTACAATCCGACAAAAACACGTACTCTTTAGGCCTTCACGCACTCAATGACCTGCAACTCCTTGTCCATCCCATGCACCTTTGCCAGTCTCAGTCCGGCTCGAGCGACCAAATCCTCCCACCCTTTAGCCGTCCTCTCCTTGCCGCCGAGGTTGAGCATGATGAAGTCGAGGACGCACTCCTTGATAGCCGGGGGGTTCGGGACCACGTTGTCGACGATGAGAAGCTTACTGTCAGACGCCATCGAGCCGGCCATCTGCGCCAGGACGTTCATGCAAATGTCGTCGCCGTAGTTGTGCAGACAGCGACGAATCCAGTAGATGAGGGCACCTGCGGAGTCTCGTGAGTATGTTATCACAGTGGAATCGAGGAATTGACTTACCTTTTATGGGCTGCGGGGTGTGGAAGTTATGAGTTTGAAACTGGACACCAGCGAGTCCAGGGTCCTTCATCGCGGTGACCGCCTCGATGATGTCTGGCCTGTCCTGCAGTACGCAGCGCTCTGGCGGGATGAACGGGTTTTCCTTCAAGATAGCCTTGGTAATATGGCCCTTTCCACTGCCAACATCAACAAAGACAACACGGTCGTTGTCGATCTCGCGAAGCTTGTCCTCGATCCATCCAAAGTCGTACATGCCCGTCATCGGGGTGAACGCGAACTGGACAAAGTTCATACTCTCCTGGAATCGGACACGGCGTTCAGGCGTCAGGTAGTAGAGCTCGTACGACGTCTTCTCCGGCATGCCAAAGCCGAAGCCCATTGGGTTGTGCGTCTCCTCGCCGGGCTCCTTGCGGCCGTACTCGTCAAAGTATTCGCGCATCTTGGCGGCTGGGACGAGAGTCTCGTCGTAGCTGGGGCTTGTCAGGTTCTACACATTCGAACCTCAGAGCAAGGGACTGACTTGAAGCAAAACAAGGTCCGGTCAGGTTGACCTGGAAGGTATAGCTTGGAGTACTTGGTGTGCGATAGCTCGTCCTCGCCCACTTGGGACAAGATGCCAACCCGAATGAGAGACCATGCCAGGCGTTCTATAAGAGTGATTAGGAGTTGGCCCAAAGTCACTACTTCCGGGCGATTTGCACTCACGTATCAAGGACTCGTCCGCCTTCACGGCCTTAGCGAGGTTGGCGTACGAAATCGTCGCTCCAAGGGGAATCGCCTCGAAAACATTCCATTCGATGAAGAGCCGCAGCGCCACGGCCTCGAAACAGGGGGCGAGCCGCTTCGCCCAATCAGCGCACGGCGGCCTCGAGGCATCGACGATGTCCTCCGCAAGCCGCGAGATCTGCTGGTGTGTCTCCGGGCCTTCCGAGGTCGAGTTGACCAGAGTCGAGAGCTGGGCGACCAGGTCGGAAAGCGTCTTGTTAGCGGACATCTTGGAATCGGTTGTCTATTTGAATCAGTACGTGGCGGTCTCGAGTCTTTTGGCCTTCTAGCGATGGCTGATTCTCTAAACAATCTGGAGCAGCAGGATAGCCTGCGTTGTTTATATTCTCCTCCCGTAAAGTTGGGCCTACCAACCCCATTGACTTCGTCTCATCACGAGCCACACACCATTCTCAGCTCGTTGGGGAAGCGCGGCCGGCTGGTCGAAGCTTGTCTCCAAAACGGCATAACAAGCCGATGGGACGATTTCGCGGACAAAATCCCATGGCATGAACGGAGGCCGAAGTAATGACCGCATTTGCCGTCCCGAGAGTTCGACGCGAGAGATAGGCTAAGTTTCAAGAGCAAAGTCTACGGGCGGTGTTCGGTGGTTATACCCAAGTCGGGAAAAACACGTGAACATTCTGTGGGTTTATCCTCGCTGCCGGCGATCTTCGCCGGCAGCGTGGCCGAGGCCTCGGCCACCGGAGCGGAACTACGCAGCTCCGTATCACGCTCTGAGCACGTGACCGGCCTCGGCGCTGGACTTGATATCCAGCGCCGGTAAGCTCCTCCTCCTTTCTCAGACAATCAATCCATCTTCATCGCAGTACTACGTCCTCTACGTGACGTACGCTGCCACTCCGCCTGTGAAACTAACACATTCTTTTTCTTGCACTTTCTGCTAGGCGATTGAGTCTCGGGGTGTGTACCTCTTATGTTCATGATTGACACACTAAGATGGTGATGAGCGAGTTGTAAACTGCATCGTCGACGGCTTCGGGTTTCACCACCGACCAAGACACGGAGGTCGAACACTTTCGGGAGGCATCTCCCACGCTCGGCGCAATCACGAGATCGCCGCGTAAAGCGCCCAAGTTATGCGTATGGCTACAGTCGGATGTATCCGCCTTGGAGAAGGGGTGGTCAGAACTCCAAGGCCGCGAAGGAGCGGTGAGTAGCACCCGAGGTTAAAAAAGCAGGCACACTGAGAGAGTGGTCCGAATTGGGAGAACAGCAAGCGGATGCGCCTAAAAGCTGTCGTCCAGGTTGAAGCACAAAAGGAAGGTCCATCCAGGATTCGAACCTGGGCTTACGGAAGATACTGATGGTAATCAGAATCCGACGTCCTAACCAACTAGACTAATAGACCGTTGATGAGATGCTTCGTTGAACGGCCTGATCACATCGAGATTCTTGTGGGACAGAGAGTGGGTTGATGCCCTCACTGTGGGTATGGACAGGGGTTGTCGCGATAACCTCAGAAGCTCCACCTCGGTCGTCATATCATGGAGCTCTGATTCTTAGATCGAGCAATTATCTGGTAGTTGGTATCGGTTGTGACATCTCAAATGCGTACATTCCTTACATTATTTAGTAATAAGCAAACTGCAACAATGTTTTCGAGAGTTGCCGCAACTAAAAAGCAACCGAGGAACTAATGTGTAAGGAACGGAAGAAGAGCGACAAAGCCTAATAGGCATGGACAGCCATTTCCTTGCTCAAGTGGATATCTCAGCAAAACGGACGGATCAAATTAGTGTCATCGTGTTCTTAACGTCTTTCAATTCGTCTCTGCGGCGACGGCGCTCGCGTCCGTCCCCTCTGCCTGAGCATTCCTATTAACCACACCGCGGACCGTGACCAACGACAACGAGAAGCCGAGCAGCAAAATACCAACTCTCCCTCACATCTAGCCGCTCATGGGCTCCTTGACGAGCTCACCCAGAAGAAGCCAAAGGGGTCATGGACGGTGGGTTGGGGAGTCTGTGAGGCCGCAGGCATGTTAACGATGGCTCATATATAGAAAGCATGGCCAACGTAGAACTTACCCACGAGCACGTTGCTTGGTCCGAATTCGACAGCAGGGCCGCGCCCGAGAAGGCGGAAGGTTCTGCCATAATCGCGACTTCTATCTGGCTGGGGAGGGGTCCTCGAAGGACCACAAGTCGAAACCGAAGGGCATGGGCAACGCGTCGCGGCGCTCGCCAACGCGTTCTTGGTAGTACCCCATGACACTCGCTGCGGACGCGAGGAGAAGAAAGGTGATGGCAAGCTTCATATCGGCAGTATTGTACTGTTTGCGATTTTTTGGTGTATGTGACTGTTTGGTGTTTATGGTTGTTTTGTTGAAGTAACAAAGGCTGTCTGAAATGAAGAGTGAAATCAAGAATGGAGAAGAGTAAAGCTGAGTTTTGTGTTCAACAAGCCTCAAGTCTCACAGAGTGCTCCTGAGAAAGTTTTCATTTTTCTCATTTCGGTCATGTGATAAACTCTTCATTCCAACTATGCTTGTCCGCTCTCACTGTGGTTACCTATCTCCGTGTCACCTGACAGAATTGACAAGACACACGACACTTAGTGACAAGCGGCCATACCCAGGCTTTTTCTTTCATGGGAGTTCAGGGGCAGCACTATGTGTTGTGGTTCGTTTTTGGCTTGATATTGTGTGGGTTATATATCTTCCCTGCACTTGTCCTTGTTCTGCTCTGCAAAGTTGTGAAAAAAAAAGACACTCAAGGAGCAGCAACCAGAGTCAAAGAAATTACCCCCAGGCCAGATTGAATTAATCTCAAACCTGGAGAATAAACGATTTGTTTCGGTGTGTACCAATCTCCGGCTTGAAGTAAGCTACCTGTCTCCTACTCAGCAACCAGGAAGTTTCGTTCCAAGGTAGCAAACCTTGTGTGTGTGGCGCCTTCGACTGCAAAGTTTGATCTCTGATCTATCTCAACCTTTTTTCTGCTGAGGCAGGAAAAACCAGAGCCACCAAAAACCCTATCCACCTGAGGCAGTTCGACGCCTCGTAACTCGTTCAGGTCACACAGAATGAGGAATTGCATCAATGTTGGGGGTTAACGTGGAGGCATCGACCGCCTTCAGGTATTGTGATTTGCATGTTGATAAAGTGCAAAAGCCACGCCTTAAATAAGACCAGGCTGGAATTCAACATCGTCATAAACGTACCCGACACTCAGCTGACAGACCAGTCATGAAGTAGAGGGTTGTCAGGCTGAGACAACCAATAATTGCTCCGCCCGAAGGATCGCATTGGGGGCCAAACCAATCCCGACTTGGCCCAATGCTAGACCACAACCGACGACCTGCTTGCATGTGGGATGGGCAAGCTCGCTCCCAGCCTGATCTGGCTGCCTCTGGAGTTTTTCCACTTCAGCTCCCTGACCTCCCTCACCGAACACGGGCTCACAGCCCCGAAGCCACAATCACACCTGGGCTTCTCGATGATGTTTGCTTGCAACAAACCCAGATTCCTCCCTCGGATCAGGCTTCCGGGGGACTCGGGCGTTGATATAAGTCATCAGATCGCTTTCTACCCGACGATTGCATCCCGCTTTTGGGTTTCGAAGCTTATCTCGGGCACTTACTATCCATCCGCTCTAGTCTGGGTTTCGTTGCCGACACCTTACGCATTGCGACCTTGCCTATCCAGTTCGAGCGATATCTGACCGGCACCAATGCCCTCAGACGTCCTTCCTAAACGCGGCAAGAAATTGAGAAACGGCGTCAGGGACTTTTTCAAACTCAATTGGAAACACATTGACAAAACCCAAGGCCGCCATGAACGGAACCTGCCACGAAGGTAATTACCGCCCAAAGCCATGGAGCTGCAATTATGGCCCAACCTTTGCTAATCCATCTTCTCTCTCAGGGGCACCTGCCAGAATGAAAAGCAGCCAAGGGCGCCTGCCCGGGTTGACGTGAATCAAGATGATCCGGAAGAGACACGGCCGGCAGGAAGGACTGATGCCCTTTTACAGTCAGAACGTTTGCATTCGAAGACGTGGCCAAGTCTCGGACGCGCGGACAACAACGACTCAGCTCCACAAGGGCAGCCGAGCAGCGAGGCGCAGCATCAGCATCACCAACCGGACTTTGATCCGTCATCATTCAAACCTCGGCTCGCAAGGACTTGGAACACAATACGAAGTGCCAGCGGAGTCTCCGTGCGCACCGTCGCCTCCGGCCTCAGAAAGCTGGCCTGTATAGAACCCGACCTCTCTGGTATCGACAAGCGGAAGAACCCCAAGCTCCCCAGATCCAAGTCGGACCTGCACTCCTGGACACACCTCAAAGGACGACGAGTCCAAGGTTGCGACTTAAACATTGACGAGAAGTCTCCAGCCAAGAAGTCACAAACCTTTCCGAGACAGAGGAGCATGGAGCCGTCCCCGGGCCTCGAGGACATCAAACAGCGCCTCCGACAGCGGGCCATGACATCCGCAAAATTCAACGGCATATGGGAAGCCCGGGCACTCCCGCACCTGCGCGACGTGCTGAACAACAACCGCGTCGACGAGTACAGCATCGCCATTCAGTTCGATTACAAGATCAGCCAACGGGTCGTCGAGGTGACCTCGCCCAAGAACAAGCAGCTTCCGGACAGCGTTAGGCCGGATGTCAAGCTCAAGATCCAGTCCATGTTCACGAAAAACGCGCTGTTGGTCGACGTCCAATTCATCGAGGGCGTCACCGTGCGCAGCGGTAAAGCAGATGCGAATTCTAACGACGATATGCGGGATGCTCCCGGCAGCGCCGTTTGCCACTTCCCAGTAGAGGAGTCATTGCCAGAGCGTTCGAAGCGCCCGGACGTGATGCTGTCGGGAGACTTTACCGAAGGCGTCAAGCGCAGCATGAATGCGGATATCAACCAGGATGAGGGGAGGTGGGATCCTGCGGGCAACCCCGATGACAGATTAACTGCAGAGACATTGATGGAGCCTTCAGAACACTCAGGGGCGTTGCTTCTGGGCGATTCCATCGATCGCGAGGGCGGCAACGGCGCAGCTACCCTCGGCCCGGCAATTCACTTCGGCAGTGAGATCGGCTGGCTTGTCAGCTGCCACGTATTCGAAGACATAGACCAGCTCCGTCAGGACCACGGGCCTCAGCTACCGGAGTGCCATATTGTTCACCCAGGCAACCTGGACTGCCACAATGGGAGGAAACCCAAGCGCGTCGCCAGGCTGCGCGGGTATTCTGGACGAATGTGCCAGACTCAAAGACAGTCCAGGTCCATTAAAATGTTCGCCGACGACATTGTGCAGCAAGAGCGCTGGGTCGTCACCGACTGGGCCGTCTGCGTCCCTGAGGAGAGCGAGCCGCGACTGCTGAACCGTTTGCGGTACGCCCCCAAGGGAAGAGAGTTTCAGGACTGCTCCGGCCTGGTAGAAGGACCTCGTAAGGACGGCCCGCAGTTGTCGTTCGTACGATCCTCCGGCCGGAGCAGCGGTCTCAGATGGTCTGTCGTCTGCGAGACGCTGGCGGTGGTCAAGCACAAGGACCAGCCGCCGACGAGAGAGTGGTACCTAGAGAACAACCCCGATCTGACATCTATGTCGACGGACCAGTGGAACTCCGGTGGCCCCGGCATGCCAGGCGACTCCGGGGCCTTGATCGTCGACGACGAGACGCGGGAGATGGTCGGTATCATCTGGGGGCGTACCGACTACGGCGCTACATCGCAGGATCCCAGGCGCGCGTATTTCACGCACATCTACGACGTTTTTGACGACATTTACGCGCGATATCCTGGAATTGGGGGTTATCCGAGACTTGAGGGCCAGGAAGTTGGCCCGGTGGCCCTGTCAAGGCCCCCTTCCGATTTGCCCCGGAACTTCAACCCCCAAGACCACGCTGATGGAGACGGCGACAGCACAACTCTGAGTTCTACCCCAAGACGATGCGGAGCCTCGGATGTCACGAAACGCCCCTCACACGAGTCCATGGATTCAGGGTGCGTTCATGTTATATCCGAGAAAGCCGTGGAGGCGAACTCCTTGTTTGTCCACACGACGGAACGGCTTGTGAGTATTACTTAGAGACGGGCCAGATTGGAGATGAAGACTCGGCAGGTTGGCGTGGGAAAATGCGAACATGCTTAGTGCAGAATGGCGTTGAACAGGGTCATTCTTTTCGGTTTTCTATCGGTAGAATTTATAACGGCGAGGTGTCTTTCTCTTCTTGTAATAGTTTCTCTCGAGGGTTCTAGCAGCTTGAAGGGTTGGCTGGGCGAAACATGAGGGAATCAACCGACTTGCTGTTTTCTTTGATATTCTCAGTCTTTCAATTTCGACGGTACTACAACGAGTTGTCGTGACTGTTTAAAAGGTCCCGTCCTTGATTGTAGATGGCTCGACTCAACTCACCTCACACCAGCAACCCACCGGCCCCTCCTTCAATCCTGCCCGGGTGTATCAGAGCTCGGTTCGGCCTACCAACGACGAAAGACGAGATTAGCTCACGCCGGCCATCCGAAAGCGAGCCTATTCGGTGGAGGACTCTTTCCCGAGTGTTCCTACAGGGCCACATAACACGAGAGAGTTCCCACTTCTTCGCAACCCTGAACCAGGGGTTCATCCCGGGCTGCCCTACGGGTAGCCCCGCTAGCCGGCACAATCCACACTCGGCTGGACAACGCTGCAGTAGTCGACGCCCTTAACGGGTACGGGCGGATGCCCCCCTCCTCTCGGGACGCCCTCTTAGAGGCCCGGGAGGCGGCGGCCCTAAGGGCAGTCAGCTTCGAATGGATCCCGGGCCACGAGGGGATCCCCGGTAACGAACACGCGGACCAACTTGCTAAGCAAGGGGCTAAGCAAGATCCCCCAGTGCCAGCCCCCCGGCCGA
>WIGN01000156.1:0-89427 GCA_014235955.1 Colletotrichum sojae | reverse complement strand
CAGCGCTCGGTCTGAGGCGACCGCAAAGCCCAGAAAAAATGACATCAGCCCAGCTCGACCGCAAACAGAACGGCACTGTTGGCGCCTGAGATTCCTTATCGCGGGGGTTCCCAGATCTGCCCCGTTTTCCAGAGTCACCGTCTCCCCTTTTGTTGAGAGCCAATGCCAACCCTGAAATGGTTCGTGACTCGAGGTTGTAAACAAGATTATGACTGTCTCGAGGGAAACTATTCACAACACTTCCTTCTTTTTGTTTGGCACTCAAAGGAAATCCGTAGACGTACGAGGCCGACGAGTGGAATCTCTTCCAGGCCATATTTTACATAGGTACGAGTAATCAGAGGAGAGTCCCTAGCACGAGCGTTTGATGGCGTAACGTTTGAAGAAATCGCACTCGCCACAGATCAACAGCGACCAATGGCATACCCATAATAAGGAACCCCAACTTATTCCGCCTCTTCCAACGTTCTCCAAACCACTCTGCAGCCTGATGAACGGTGAATCGGGGCAGCCCGACATCCGGATCCGAAATGCCGGCGCCGTCGCCGTCGCCGAGTACTACTGCGGGGGCGGGGCAGATGAAACCCCTGAGAGGGGGCCGAAATTCGGCACTCACCCGCGCGCTGCCTCGGTGACGATACATATCGAGCAAACTCAATGTCACTGACATCATCCTGCTCATCGTCTAACTCTCTACCTATGCATAATACTACTTATCGACTGTGCATCTCAAACGTTCGCTAGCAGCAAACCAAGAGTCCCGAGGTTAGACACCCAACCCAAACTCTCATGACCCTCTCGCTAATCCCACTCCCGGTGCAGTAAACCCGCATCGCAAGTCTCTCCGCTCGTCGTCTCACCCTCTGAACGTCAAGATCACGGCCCAGCATGAGGTATCCCAGATCCCCTCGGCGCGCACGCATCCTTCCCCCCAAAGACTGACTCGCAACCGCCCTTCCACGCACCCCAGTCCGTCTCAACCGGAGCGGCCTTTCCGCGAGGACATCCTCCCCGCCAACCTCACCAGCGCGGCCTTCCCCGTGCCCCTGCCGGCCCTCGACCTCGACTTCCGCATCGTCGTCGACCTCAACCCCCTCATCCCCGTCGGCGTCGGCCCCTTCGGCCAGCGCAACTGGATCTCCTTCTCCGGCGGCTTCTTCACCGCCAAGTGGGGCACCGGCACCGTCGTCCCCGGCGGCCAGGACAGCCAGCTCGTCGTCGCCGAGACCCTGAGCACCGCCGTCGAGACCTCCTACCTCCTCAAGACCGACGACGACGTCCCGGCCTACATCACCGTCCGGACCACCGGCTGGCGGACGGGCCCCCGGGAGGTCATGGAGAGGCTCTTCGACCCCGCCCGCGCCAACGACGTGAGGCCGGACGAGTACAGCTTCCGCCTCAGCGTCAAGATGGAGACGGGCGACGAGCGGTACAAGGACGTCGTCAACACCGCCATGTGGGTCGGGAGCGGCGCGCGCCTCGGGGCCACGGTCATCTACGACGCCTACAGGGTGGTTTGATTTACGGGGCGTGAACGCGACGCAGCTTTGTCTATACTCGCTCGACGACATGGGATCCCATGCCGTCGAAAGTAATAAAGGGAACTGTACAAAAAGCCGGATGGGCTGTCTTCTCATAACAAAAGACACTGATAGTAACATGTTGAGGAGCACCGTGGCCTCCTACCTAGGGCCTCCTACCTAGGGCCTCTTCAGGCTCTTCAGCCTCCGCTGCCTGCGGCCACTTTCTTCCTCCTACATCCACCCAATAGCATGTTGTGTCTGTCATGTTGGATGCGCGAGATCTTGAAGACCCGACCATGCACCGTTTGGCATTTCTGCAGATGTACCAGCCAGTCGTTCGCTTCTGAGAGCTTCCATGCTCCTCTTCACGACCTTCATCCTGTCAAGAAGTTTTGATGTGCTGCAGCAGGTGGGACCGGCTATTCTGGATGTGATACGTCAGAGTGAGGCGGTTAGACAACTTACATGTATCAACGTCTGAAGGCTGCCAAGGATGACGGACGACGATAATGATGGACGACGATAATGATGGACGACAGCAGAGAACAGGCCATGTGGCACAACTCATTGCAGATAGGAGCAAGTAGCTGGCTGGTTGGAGCAAGTCTTTTTGACATCAAGCTAGTATAGAGCAAAACACTGAATCTGATATGGCCAGTCGGCCTAAACAGCCGGCCATCCCTCCTCTCCTTGTAATGACAGATGGTAGTAATGATGAAGATTAACCTGCCATCCCCTCGGCTACCCAACGCCACGCAACCCATATCCAAGCAAACCTCACATCCACAAGCAGAGCTTGCCACTGGCTGTGCCACCCGCAACCCAGTCCATGGTGGGGTGAAACTGAGCCACGGCGGGCACGGCCGAGATGCCGTCTCCTCCCAGTTGAGCAAGCTGCTCCCCGTTCGCAGCATAGACGTCCACGAACCGGTTCATGTTTCCGATGACGAACTTCTGGATGCCGTCCTTGGGGCGCTTCTGCCACTGGGGCTTGAGAATCGTCACCCAGCGGCCCGTCTGATTGTTGTGGCGGATAACGTGGCTCGGTTCCATGCCGTCCTTGTCCCAAGTTTCGTGCTCGGCGTAGTTGTAGATCTTGATCGTATCGTCATATGACGAAGTCGCGACGTGGCCGGCAGAGCTCCAGGCTGCATGGGACACGGACAATCTAGAGTCGTGCTCGTACAACATCTCCGGGTAACGCATGTCACCCTTTCCGGAGACCTTGCGCAGGTCCCAGATCTTGACCGTCCTGTCGAGGGAGGCTGTCGCGAGGAGGTGAGGCTCCCGCGGGTTGAGAGAAAAGCCGCCAATCTTATTGTCAGACAACGTCCAGATCTCCGAGCCCTTGGGATCGCGGACGTCAACCTTTCCGACTTGGCCCTGAAGCGTCGAGAAGTACATGATGTTTCTGTCGTTGAGTGGAATGTCCATGCCCGATAATGGCATGTCATCGTCCTTGTCCTTGGGCTCCCATACCGGGACGCACATGTCGGCCTGGAGGTCGAGTACTCGGATGGTTGAATCGTAAGAAGATGTATATACCTTCTGCTGCTCGAAGGGAGACACGATGATTGACGAGACGGTCCTCGTATGCAGCTTGTAGGCACCGATGACAGGCTCGAACCACTTATTGTCGGCATCGTCGTCGTCGTCTTGGATGTCGGGTCCGTCTTGTGAAGCATCGAAGATGCCTATGGCACCTTCTTTGTCTCCAGCGAAGATCAGTGGCTTCTCCTCCGTCGGGTGGAAGGCTGAGCTGTAGACTCGAAGTGGGCAGATCTTGATGTCTACAAGAGGTCAGTGGGAGCAGTCGGGAAGGAATACGGGAGCGCTTACCATTGGGAATCCACTTATCGTATAGTTGAAGCCCGTTGATCTTCCGTCGTAGGGACTTGAGGTCCTTGTCGGAGGTGTTGTCGACGTCTTCCTCGGTGAACGTCGGCACCCCAGGCTGCGCTCCGCGGGGAAGGAGCGCCCCCAGGGTGTTGATGCCATTGTTCCATTTCTTGCCCTCGACGGCGATGTCGTCCAGCTTAAGATCGCCACTGACCCTTGTTCTCTTTGCCTTTTCCTTGGCGGCCTGGTCTTCTAATTCCACCTCGTACTTCCGCTTGAGGGTTTCGTTGTCGGCGTCCAAGCCAGCCACACGGGCACTTCGTCGCGTCGGCATGGTTCGCGTCGCGGGAGCAGGTTCCTTCTTAACGGTTGCCGACCTCGCAGACCGCGCTGGCTTCGCTGCTGGCTTGGTCGCGGGCATCATCTTCTTCGAGGTGTTCGCCAAGTCCTTCAAAATGGTTTGGTTGTTGGCGATGTTTTCCAGGCGCCGGCGCTCGAAGGCGCTCATGGCCTTTTCCTCCTTGACTTGAGGCATTTTGACGGGGAGGATATTGATCTGAATTGGATAGGATATAATGTAGAAATAATAACCCCTCAGGCAGCGTAATTGGGGTCGCGATCGAGATGCGACCCGAGTTCGAAGTCGGTGGATCGAGATGTGAGGTCGAAGTGCGACCTCTTTGGCGATTGGAGGGGCGAGGAGGGATTGACGAGCGGAGAGGACGGGATGAAGAAGGCAACACTGAAGTGGGCCAAAAGGAAGACAGACGTGAAAGAGGGCTGCGACTGCCGTAGGTAGATAGACCTGGGTCGCAATAGCAGGCGCGGCGCATCAGCGGCTTCGGGGAAGGAGCGTGTCGCGACGCGTTCCTTCTGCAGGGATCTTAAGTCTATTACGTCAGCTGGGGTCCTTACAAGCCAAGCCGTATCTGGGCCCTGGTTACCTAAGTACTAAGTATCTAGGCACTAAGTGTTCGCAGTCAATTGACTACTAATTATCACTAATGTTATAGAAAATGCCTTCACTACTGTTATTACTATTGTCTATCACTGTCTTCCGTCATCGTCGTCACTGTTGTCGTTGTCGTCTGTTACTGTCGTGGCTGTTGTCCGTCACGGTGCTCCTCCGGATAGGTGGTACCTAGGTACTCATCGATTGGTCCCTGAGATCAGGTGGGTAGGTTGCATGGCCCGAGCTCCCCTGTCGCCGAGATGCTGCATGGAAAATTTCCAGAGCACAGGGCAGGTCGCAATTCATCGCGAACTCTTGTTCAAAAGCTTCAGTCGTCTACCAGCCAAACCATTGCGCCAGCTGCAAGACCACCAAAATGGCCACGACCATGACTCCATTTCTCTACCAGACGAGGACTATTCTGCGTGCCTCCGTCGCCCTCCGGTCCTTCTCTACCAGTGCATCCCGACTGCATCGTCTTCCAGGTGGCCGTGACAACTCCATTCCCTTCGACTGGGAGACCCCAGCGGAAGAACGCGCCGATATTCCCAGCGGTCCCGACGGCGAAGTCAAGTCGACAATCACCCCTTCCGAGCGACACGTTTTCCGCAAGATCTTCGAAAACCTCGCGAGACGTCCTGGCCGCGTCCCACAGAGCCCCGCCGACGCCGCCGACGATTCCGCCAACACCGCCGCCGGTTCCCGCGATGCTCTCCTGAGCCAATACCCGACCTCCCTCCGCCGTGCCGCCGAGGCTGCTCTCACCATGCGCGAGGCTGCAGATAGCCAGACGGGCATCCCCTTCGTCTCTTCGCCCGAGTTCGAGCAGGACACCGCCATGGACGAGCAGGCCAAGATGCTGAAGGCCGCACGCGACGAGCTGCAGGGGAAGGAGGTCACCAGGGTGCAGATGCTTCTCGACGAGTGCAGCACCGACACTGAGGTGTGGGACGTCCTGGAGCGCGAGGTCTTTTCCATGGTCGCAAAGTTGGGCATTGCACCGGAGAAGGCCAACCGTCGCAAAGAGAAGGACTCTAAGGAATCGGCCAAGGAAGCCCAGGAAGCCGAAGCCGCGGCCGAGCTGAGGAGGAACCCTTCCCTCGACATGGACTCCTACGGCCCCCTCTACTCCTTGCATCTCCTCCAAGGTCTCAAAACGCTCGACGGGGACCTCGCACGCCCATCTCCCATGGCCCTCAACGTGCTCCCCCGCGTAAAGAAGCTAGGCATCGCCTCTTACGTCCTCGGCGTTTCGACGCCATTCTACAACGAGCTGGCCTCCATCTTCTGGCATCGCTACGGGGACACCCAGGAGGTGCTCACCCTGCTGGACGAGATGCAGTACGCCGGCCTCTCCTACAACAAGCAGACGCTGCGCCTGGTCGATACCATCGAAATGGCCCTAGACTCGTTCCGTGATCGCCAGCTTGGCGTCTTTTCAAAGGCGGTGGGCACCATCCCCGGCTACAACACGGATGCCAAGGCCAAGGTCGCGCGTTACGCGCGCCGCATCCGCCATATCACGAGGCAAACGGAGGGAAGCGCGAGGTATTAGCATCGAGCTGGGAAACCCAACGGGGGAGCTTCCTACCTGTTAGCCAACCCGGAACGATTTGTACAAGATATTGTGATACTGTAACATACCTGTAAAGCTACACTGCTCCCTACATACACATAGGTAATCGCCTGGGCCTTTTGGTCCACGGAATGACGCCATGCCGAGATGCCAGATTGGCCCGGCGGCTAATAGAGACAAAATCAACCACACATCTCGATGCCCTGGCGTCGCCGAGACATGCACGAACGCTAATTCACCTCGTCGTCCACACTCGGCACATGTTCACCTAGCTGGAGACGATGTCAACGCGAACTTCGACGAGGCTTTCTACCGTCCCAACCCGCGCAACCGGGGCCTGAAGATCAAAGAACCCCAGCGAGGCGAGCAAGTTAAGGCGGCGGGAGCTAAGTCTAGTCCCCCCAACCCCATGGAGGCCAGCATGCGCCATGAGCCCACATCGTGGTCCCATCCTTTGTCCCAACGCACGATTTCTGGGCTGCCATTAGGTCCCAGCTGCCTGGGAACCGTGTCTCTTTTTCTCCGCAGTCCCAACACCCGGGCTGCTCCTGTCGATCTCCCGATGACGCGCATGGGCGGCGGCGGCAGCTGCAGTGGCTGCTGGCCGACGATGCTGTCCAACGCTGCTGCACCCCCCCCCCCCCTAGGTCCGCAACATAGCTAGCCTTAGGTCTAACGAATGCCACACCCATGGGCCCGGGTGTGACCACGGGCCTTGGCGAGTAGCTCTGGGGGTGTTTTGAAGGGCCGATTTCGAAGCCATCAGGAGCGGGGTCCGGTCCAAGTCGACCGTGCGAGGGTGTCTTGTCTTAAATTGAGGCCTTGGTCGATCAAGACACCATACATTTCAAAGGAGGTCGTCGGGGCCTTTCGAGAAGAGGGGCCCCTCCTCAAAGAAAGAAACAACAGATGACCAGGTTCACCGATAACGGAGACGCTGGGAGACAAGGACGACTAGGCCTCTCTGTCCTCCGACTCCAACAAGGGGGGTGTCTTCGAATCCTTGAGGGCCAACTGTGTAGTGACTCAAAAACGATGCAGCATCAGAAGTCGAGGGACAAGTACCGAAACGTTTAGCCGCAGTCTTTGTCGCTGGATGCCGGTCAGGAACGTGGCTCTGGCCCACGTAGGCACTTGACGTCGATGGCGAGGGGGTACACTACGCAGCCACGCATCTTTGCAGATTATGTATTTCTCAAATATGAATCTTGTTAGCAGTGGTGTGTCTGCAAACTGGTTTGATTTGGCGGATCTAGTTACGGGTGTGTAGTGTGCATACGACTATACTAGGCCATTTCTGAAATTCATCGTATATTCAACGAAGTTAGATGCCCTCTTCCCCACTTGAAATCACTCCATAGACCAACTGCTGCTGCGTATGAACGGCCAAGCATGTGTTGTGAGCTACTCGGTACTGCCTGCTGGAAGTAAAGGCGTTACGAATCTTTTCATGCTTCCATGTAAATCTTCGTTCCAAGGCCGAACCTTTTGAACAAGAAGGTCATTTCCATAGACCAGATCTGTGATGTGCAACACAACCTGTTTGTAACCACGACGACCGGTCCGTTGCTGTATCCACAAACTGTATAAATAAGATGTGTGTCAGTCCTGTTGAAAGGGGGTTGAGAGCCACGAGCCACATTTCTTAATAGTCTCAGGAGCAAGGAACTTCGTGTAGTCTGTTTCGAGAAGCTCGTGAGGGTTTTGGCCTGCGATTCGTATTCTCGCCCGCCACATTGGGACTTTCTGGCTATCTTCCCAGTCTACTGTGTGCTGCCAGTTCTCCGACCCAACGCGTGCGAGCTTTTCTGGGATTAACCGCTTACCCGCCCCCCAAGATATGCCGCATTGAAGTTGCTGGGGCAAGTCTTTGAATAATATCAACATGATTATTTTGCAGCCTGGGTCGTCAATGTGATGCGTGCTTATATATATCCATTTCCACTCCTCGGACCAGTCTGCAAGCTTGTCGATGCTGTATTCGGTCTCCCCTTTCTCTAAGCCGTGGAATACTCGTAATAAACGTCGAGGAGAAGGGTAGTAATGATGATAGTCGGTAGAGTAAGTTACGGGTTGCCGTCTCAAGACCCAATCATATGCTCTTCTGAACAGGCCATGGCGGTCTTTGTTCTGTGTGGTCTGGTAATTTTTGGTGCTTCTGGGAGACAGTTTGCCTGTTTCAGTGGCAGAAACGAAAAACCCACCAGGTATCCTTGAAACAGTAGTGTCGTTGATCGCTAACCAGGTTCTGAACTTATCGTACGGGCAAGAAGAGCCTCCGGTAGTTTTGCAACTGCCAGTGGACTGCATCTTGTTGACGTTCTCTTGATGTGTTTTGTCAATGAGAAGGCAGGTAGGTGCCGAGGCTTTGGTGATCAAATCGGCCTGAATGATTGTGGTTGCTGTCTGGTTTCGATGATGGGTTGGGTTGGTAAGTTCCAAAAGCTTAGCAGAGCAGCAGCCACACCCTCTCTTATATCCGTGTGAGACGCAAAGTTTTCTTGTGTGAAAAAAGGGTTTGCTCAAAAGAAAACCCTGTATGCAAATAACCCACTAGTTATACATAAACTTCCTCTGGCTGTATGTAGGCAAGGCTTTTTTGTTGGGACAGGGCTTTGGTAAACATCTCGAGCGTAAAGTTGTCAGTCACAGGGTCACTGTGAGTGTCCAACCACCTTGCCAGTAAGTATCAACAGTCAGTCAGTCAGTCACCTGGCCGTGCCCGACTGCCGTTGAGACAGACCCCTGGCGATCCATCTCATCTACCTGTTCGGCCACGTGCGTGTTAAGTAAGGAAAACGGAAAGAAAAATTCCATCTAGATTCTTCATACGTTTTTTTGAAGACATCAAAAAGCGAAATTGCGGCCAGTGTGGATTGAACACACGACCTTCAGATTGAGTGAATGAAGTTTCTAGGGCTGAGAACCCACTTCAGTCTGACGCTCTCCCAACTGAGCTATGTCCGCCGCTATTTGCGGGGTCTACTCGCCGGCAGAGCTGTTATGAAGCCGGCCGGCTACCGGCATGGACACGACCTCAATAAAGAAAGATCCGTCCGAGAACCGAAAAAGTGTCGAATGCTTGCTTCGCTGTAGTGATACAAGATGGGGAAAAAGAAGGAGTCAGGATGCGGGTGACGACGGGCGTAGATGTGGTGGTTCGTGCTCACTCTCTCACACACATGGATGCCAGGTTCGGCGAGAGGCGAATCGCTGCGCTCGCGCGAGTCACTCCCCCGAGACACGATACGGTGCACGGCGCATACAACAAGCTCAGCTTTTAATCACTTTTTTATTATGCCGGTTTTCCCGTTATACTCCCCGTCGTTGAATATGACTGATCCCTCGACTTCGCCGGCTGAGATGCGATGCGATGCGATGCGGCCACAATGCCCATGTTGAATAATACCATTTTATCAAGGAAAAGGAAAACCAAAAAAAAAAAAAAAAAAAAAAAAAAAGGCCAAGAAGTGACAGCCTGCATTTCATGTCGCAGAGTCATGACACGCCCGTCCGTCCTGTATGAACACCCAAATCATTCGCATTCATCAAATGCCAAACGTTTCCACGCGGGTGACCGATGGACCGGCCTTCTACCAGCCGCGGCCGGCCATCTTCTCCTCGGGCTTCATGGAGTCGCAGTTGATGCCGACCATAGCCTCGCCCAGGCCCTCGCTGCACTCGGCGAGCACCTTGGGGTCCTTGAAGTGCGTGGTGGCCCTCACGATGGCCCTGGCGCGCTTGGCCGGGTCGCCCGACTTGAAGATGCCGCTGCCGACGAAGACGCCGTCGCAGCCGAGCTGCATCATCAGGGCTGCGTCTGCCGGGGTGGCGACGCCGCCGGCGGCGAAGTTGACGACGGGCAGGCGGCCCAGCTCGGCGGTCTGCTGGAGCAGGGTGGGGTCGACGCCGATCTCCCTGGCCATGGCGCGGATGCCGACGATGCCCTCGGTCTGGAGGATACCCTTGGCGCGGGCGATGTCCCTGGTGACGGTCTTGACGTGGGTGACGGCCTCGACGACGTCGCCGGTGCCCGCCTCGCCCTTGGTGCGGATCATGGCGGCGCCCTCGGCGATGCGGCGGAGGGCCTCGCCCAGGTTGCGGCAGCCGCAGACGAAGGGGGCCTTGAAGTCAGACTTCTCGACGTGGAACTCCTTGTCGGCCGGGGTGAGGACCTCGCTCTCGTCGATGTAGTCGATGCCGAGCGCCTCGAGGATCTGGCACTCGACGAAGTGGCCGATGCGGGCCTTGGCCATGACGGGGATCGTGACGGCCTCTTGGATCTCCTTGATGACAGCCGGGTCCGACATGCGGGCGACGCCGCCGTCCTTGCGGATGTCGGCCGGCACCCGCTCGAGGGCCATGACGGCACAGGCACCGGCCTCCTCGGCGATGCGGGCCTGCTCGGCGTTGGTCACGTCCATGATGACGCCGCCCTTGAGCATCTGGGCGAGTCCGGCCTTGACGGCGAACGAGTTCTTGGCGGCATCGCCGTTGGTCTTGGTCTCGTTGTTGGTGGTCATTTTGGCTGCTTGTTGAGATGATGTGTTGGGCGAGTGTGGGAGAGAGTGATGAACAAACACCAACGATGTGAGATGATGATAATGGTGACGATAAGACCTGGCGTAGACAAGAGACCGGGAATAAGGCGGCTCAAAGAACGAGGGGCAACTTTTTTCAGGTACGACGAGCAAATGGGGATGAGGGAAGGATTCCTCAACGAGTAAGTCAAGCTCCGCAATGGATCTTTTTTGGTTCGGTTGCGATCGGTAACGGAATCCGGGGAATAGGGGTCTTCGGGAGATGATGAAGAAATCGGGGGGAGACAATAATTAAGTAAACGGCGGCGGCAAAAAGCCAATGGATGAGTCCCGTCGACGATCAAAGTCCAGGCATGTCACCACCATTCGGACGCACGACGAAAATTTTTTCTAACCGTACCGAGTCATCCCGTCTTCCCCGCGGCGTCCCTTGACTGTCTGCACCTCTCACGAGTACGTACACAACCGCGTGGTAGCATTGTCACTCTGCCTTCTTTGCCTAGGCGAGCCGAAGAAGGGCGGGCGAGGAGAACTGAGTCGGCGGCGACGTCTGGGCCGTAGGGGAACCCTAGAGACCGCCGAGGCCAAGTGATGGCCACCACCCCGATCTCGGAAAGTCAACTTACGGTTACTCCGGGGCCTGGAACAAGGGAAACCTTCTCTCTGTTGCATCTTGGTGTCATCGACTAGAGGCGGCGCCCGGCGTTGCGTTTTGGAGCGGGTGGCGGAGTCTGAGCGGTACACAAGCAGACAACCACAAGATTCCATATGGTATTACGAATACATAGAGCAACTTTGGAGCGGAGGAGGGGCATGGCTGCGCTCGGTACGCTCCCTTCTCGGAGCAGAACGGCACGAAGGGCGCGGCATGCCGCACCTTCTCCATAGCGGTAGATATCATTCAGTAACAGGAACTCCTAGCGGAGGTTCTGAGGCCAGAAAGTCCTCCGAACAGCGGCGAAGGACAAGGGGAAGAGTGGACACATAGCGGAGGGCGGCTGTCGTCGGATGTGATTCCGTCGGAGGGTACTTCCGCGCGGAATATCTCCATATCGCTGTTCCTATCGCTTCAATGATGTAGCACCAGTCCCTCGCCGCGGATGAAGCAGCGGCGTGGTCAAGTCGAAGGGCGTGATAGAAGTTGTGTGCGTGTGTACGGATACTAAGGAATAGACTCCGAGGTGGCATTTGCTACCTACGCCGCCTCCGCCGCCGCCCGCCTCCGCCTCTGCCTCTACTACCTATGTACGGATGGCCCAGAACCTTGACTAAAGCTGCTCATCCCGATCATCTAGCAAGGGATATGGGGCGAACGAAAAAGCCGTTGTCGCCAAGCCCGAAATCAATCTGATTCTGTGCAGGTTCCATCCTCTCTCCCAAGTCCGACGCTGCTTGCTGTCCGGTCCATCATGCGATCAGGGTGTTTTGATGCGAATGACTCAAACACACAAAGTCGGCATATTCTCATCGACTCTGCCCTTCATCCTCAAGGAAGACAGCTCTCCTCAACTCCTCCGACATATTCCTCACCATCATCATAGTCGTCACCGTCGCGAACTCCAACCGACGATGTCTACCGTTACTGTCGGCGTGCTCGCCCTGCAGGGCGGCTTCCAGGAGCACGTTGACCTCGTCCGAAAGGCCGCCGCCGCTCTCTCGTCGGCCCCGGCGCCGAGCCCGGCGCCCGAGATTTTTGCCGTCGAGGTGCGCACCGAGGAGGAGCTCCGGCGCTGCGATGCTCTCATCATTCCCGGCGGCGAAAGCACCGCCATCTCGCTCGTTGCTACACGGTGTGGCCTGATGGAGCCCTTGAGGGAATTCGTCAAGTGAGTTGGTTGTCACGGTCGCAATGCATGATGTCATTGCCGCATTCCACGCAGTGGTGTTTGTTGTGTTCTCGATCATTCTCGGTCATCTCGCCTTATCTCATCACATCCACTCACCCACCCGCTCACTCACCCACTCATCCCGAATCCACTCATTCACTCGCCCCTCCACCCACCCGCCCACCCACTTACATTACCCCGTGAGACGCCAGCTGACTCTCTCATTCTTTGCCAGAGTCAATCGCAAGCCCGTCTGGGGCACATGTGCCGGCGCGATCTTGCTCGCCGATGAGGCCAACGCCACCAAGAAGGGTGGCCAGGAGCTCATCGGCGGCCTCGGTGTGCGCGTACACCGTAACCATTTCGGCCGCCAGATCGAGAGCTTCGTCGCCGACCTCGACCTGCCGTTCTTGTCGAGGGGCGACGGCGCGTCGAAACCGGCATCCGCGCCCTTCCCGGGAGTGTTCATACGCGCGCCGATCGTCGAGAAGATCCTCTCCTCCAGCGACACCACCATCACGACCACCAAGCAGCCAGCTGCGTCGTCAGCAGTCGACATCCTCGCTGTCCTGCCTGGCCGCAAGGGTATGGTCGATGGCGTCAGCCAGAGCACGGGGGACGATTCAGTCGGTGACATCGTCGCCGTCCGTCAGGCCAACATCTTCGCTACGAGCTTCCACCCGGAGCTGACTGACGACGTTCGCATTCACGTTTGGTGGCTGGAGCAGGTCCTCCAGACCCTGCCTTCGACATCATCCGCATGAAGCGCCACCGACTCGTGTAGCGGCTGATGTAATGCCCAGGTAGCGGGCTATGAAATGGCCCCGGCCCATATCACATCACATCACAACATACGCAGAGATACGTACGCAGACATACATACGCAGAAATGTACTCATACGCATGGAATTCTGCCGCCCGTCATGCATCGACGTTGGCGGAGGAGGGGTGGACAGTTTTTTTGTCGGGGCTGCATCAGCGGCAAACATAACGCACAAGATGGTCTAGACTTGCATCAGAGGCATAGACGCAACGGGCCAGAAAAAACGCAGATCCTAGCGCAGCGGTTTGGCTTCGGGGAAGTGCTGCGTCGCTCGGCTTTGTGCTGGAATGAGGGGGCGAGAAGGAGATGGCGAGTGACATCCGTGGCTTGAGACAGACAGCCGGCCAAGTCGCGTCCAGCCTCTCGCTGAGATCACGTCGCGCAGGCCGATTTATTGTAAACCGACACTAACCGGGGCAAACGGTTTCGTATCTCAAGAACGGAAGAGTAAAAATGCTGGGCAACACATTGATGGGGATAGAAATAGACTAGAGACAAACGATCGTCTTAATTGACGCAAGATAATGCCACGAGTATCGAATTGCATCTCATCAATGTTAAAATTGAGATTGTGACCCAGTGACATGGAACGGCATCAGATTGTCTCACGCCTGAAAGATCACAACCTCTCAGATCGCCTTATCGAGATTGATGATGATGATGCAACCGCAGAAGTGTGAATAATCTCATACTCGGCGTTTCTTCCCGAGATCTACAATACTACATCACAGGCAGACAAGACGTCAGCGACCGAGAATACGGGTCGCACGTGGAGATCGTCGCCAAAACTGATGCAATCTTAAAACAAAATGACCCCTAAGACCGATGAAATGCAGAGTGATGAGGTCGCTCAATCTTACATGTGGTACATTTACTGAAGCTCCTGGACTACTGTTCAACGAGCCCGAAAACTTGGCCGTGGATGTGGGAATGGGCGCGACCAGCAACCAAAACGTCAGAAACACTGGTAGATATTGGCACCGGTGTGGTGGAAACACAACTTCATCACACACTTAAACCGGAGTTGTCAAGTTGTGTAAGAACCCGATGAAAGTGACCAGAGAAGGTGATTAGGATGTCATGTATTGAGCTTTCATGCTTCTATCTCCATGAGCCCGAATGCTACCTATTATGCTACTAGAAATTATTTTTAAGCCTTGGTTTGAATAATATGCTTGAAGAATCCAAAACGATAAAGAAATGTACATGGAAGAAAGTAATAATAGCCCTAGGAGGCGAGAATTAAAAAAACAAATGGTATCAAGAATTCTTCGTGAAGTAAACCCAAGTAAACCCAAGCAAAACAGCCGCTTTCGCAAACACACATGACTTTCTGCGCTGTGATATCTGAACGTTTCCCAAGTCACCATCCGGCCGCCGCTATCTATGCAGACAAAAGGAAGAGAAGAGCAAAGACGCTCGAAGCAAAGGCCAGGGCCTTGTTAGACGAGACCATGTGGCCGGCGCCGCTGTTGAAGCTGTTCGGGTTGAAATCCTTGGGGTCTGAGGTGACGGTGGCCGTCTCCCGCATCGTGGCGGTCGTCCGGTCCGTCACCTTGTCGGTGACCCTGTCGGTTGCCGTCTTAGTGACTGTGACGGGAAGGACTATGGTTCCACCGTTGATGGTCGATACACCGCCGTCTGAGACGGCAGCGGCCGTGATGTCAGGCAGGCAGGGCCCATCGCGGCAGGTCTTGGTGACCAGGCGCGTGCTGGCCAGGCCGGGCTCGGTGACAATCTCTTCGATGGTCACGGTAACAACGGCGTCCGTTTCTTGAGGGACAGTGAGGACCGCCGTGAGAGGTGTCGGGCAGTCTGTGCAGACAGCCTGGGTGGTGGTGAAGCCAGGCGGCAGCTCGTCGCCGTATCCGTGGCACTGGGTGATGGATCCGGTGCAGGTTTGCGTGATGGTGTAAGTCTCGGGCCGCAGGCCCTGATCGCATTCCGGACAGAAGGTCGGGTAGACGGTCGTGTAGACAGCGGTAAACCGCTCGTCATCTGTCCCTGTGGGTGCTGGCTGCTGCTCGGGCAAGATGTAGATCGAGATGGGCTCAACCCTGGTAACCGTGAGGGCGTCTAATGTCCTAGTGGTAGAGCAATCCGCTGCCGCCTGCCTGGGGTGGATGTGGACTCTACCACCGGCGACAACGGAAGCAAAGAAGAGGAATGTGAACATATTTTGAGGAGACATCGTCGGTTGTCCAATATGTCGCAGCCAGATGTCGCAGAAAAGAGTTGAAGTGGTGGGATGGAAGCCTCACGAAGGAATGCAGACAAACTCTATATCAGGGACACGATCTTGATAACTCGGATTCATACCGCCCGCTTCGACTTAGACCCTGCCAAGCCTTCCATAGAGCGTGACGTCCATCTCCGGACGTCATGTCACACGGGCGTCAACTCAAATGTCCACAAACCGCTCGGGTAGACGCCCAGAGGTCCTCCGGACCGGAGGATGCTAGTAGCTCGCACAAAGCAAGGGGGGTTCAGAATGAGCGGAATTAGTGTAAAACGACGCCGGAAACAACATATGCCAAGTCCAAAGGGCCAAGATCGTGATCACGTATGCCTAGGGACTACCATCCCAGGGCTGGCCACACGCCCTGGCCGGGTGCGGTGAGGTCTTGGGTCATCGGGTAAAGTTCTCCAACAGTCCCGGGCCGTCCAAGTCCATTGAACCAGCCGGATTCACTCAAAAAAAAGGACCCTGGGCAACAGTGAATTCACCGTGGGAACGGTGAGGTTGTGCTCATGGGGCCCAGGCTCAGCCTTCTTTGGGGTGTGTGTCTTAAAAACTGACCAACCAAGCGAGATGACTGGCGACCGCCGTCCCAACTGTCGCCAAGAATCGCATTCCCGTCTTTAGATGGCGTGCTAAGCACTTAGTCTAATATGCATGGGAGTTCCCCGCGCCCTAGGCACCGGAACAGCAGGGCGTAGGGGGTGGTGATATGAGACTAAGTACGTATTCGAATCGAAGCTGTCGCTTGCGGGATGTGGCTGCAATAGCACGAATGGGAGGTACAGGCTGAAGCTCGAGTCATCGAGTGCGGGCAGACTCGAGGCGCCACAGCCTCCATGGAACCAGTAACGGCCTTCCTACTCAACGCCTTCCGAGAGCAGTTCGGCCGCCTCTGGCACGATTATCTTCAGCTCTTTTCCCTGGCTTACATTTTCCTATTTTCCAGTGTCTATCTACGGATGCATACGAGTCGAGGCCTCCCCGGACCGGACGTTTTCGGGTGGAGGAATCGGTTAGCGAGTTCAAGGATAGATACACTTAGACTTGCGGCCGTTCCAGACGCAGGAGATAGTAGCAGCGCGGGAAGCAGCCGCCGCAAGTCTACCCAAGGAGGCTAACAAGCTAGATATCTCCGCAGAGATAGATGTTACCGTCTCAACCGTCGTGCGTGGGTGGGAGGCCAGCGCGGACTCGAGTCTCTTCCCTTAGATCCGTCGGAACTTGCCTAATTATGCCTATGAATTCCACTTACGCCCGCTTGCACCCGTTCACGACCAACGAGACGTTGACAATGCCATTGTCTGAAATGGCGATCTTAAATTATTCAGCCAGAAACTGTCGCGGTTCCCGCAACTTCTGTCCCCGAATCGGCTCTAGCTCTCTCTCGGTCGACGAAATTGTCTTAGGTAGATACTGGTGCGCTCGGGAACACCCAGCAGTCGGAATTCTGCTCAACTCTGGCCGGAAAGAGTAGCAATGGGCCAGAACCAGTCGCGGATGAGGCGAAGATGAAGTCAGGGAAGACTCATCTCCCCTGCTTTCAAGCGGGAAGGCCTCAAGTCTTTCCCGTGCTATCGACGAGGACGACTCGGCCCGGTGGACGACTTCGCCACGACTCTCTCCCTCTCTCTCTTCCCGTCACCCCTCGCCCTTCCCCCTACCTCATGTATTTCTCTTTCCTCTTCTTCACTACAATGCGAGAGGTGGGATCTCGTAGCTGAAGTCGAAACATTATCACCTCGTCATAGAGATACCGGATTGTGTCGATTTGTGAGCTTGGCACGCGCTGGGGCTGAAGACAGGACCTGCCATAGTCCCCACAGAGGAGCGACATTCCTCTTCCCACCAAGCCCATTCCGCCTGCCAGACACGCAGCAGTCTCACGGCAACGAGCGCAAAAAGCCTCCGTATCCAATACAACAATCGAAGCGTTCGCCAATACCGAACCTTAATATTTTATTTGTTTCACGGGCGTTCACCTTCCAGTCGTTGACAATCCCCTTCCCCCTTGTTCCTCCTCCCCCTCCGCGTTGGAACAAACGGCGCCTCCCGTGTTATCGCGAGATGCCAGGTCGTCTTCATCAGTGACCCAGCTAAACGCTTGCCCTTGCGAATGACCGGAGGTCTTCGTCCCCCTGTTCCGAATAATATCTCTTCTGATCAATAATACCGAATACGACTATCAACAAGAGTGAAGCTTGGTTGCTGCTACAAGGCTTCCGGACCCCGTGTCTAGGACGGTCACGACACTCTTGGTGCTGAGTATCACGCAGCGAGCATCAGAAAACCTTGCAGCATGAAGTTCATCACAGCAGTCAGCTTGCTGGCTGCTGCCAGCCAGTACTGGCTCGCCGCCGGACTGCCGCAGTTCCCCGACAACCCCATGTGTACTGCCGGCATCACGTCTGTTGAGGTACAGCCGGTCCAGTTCATCGTGCGCCGGCCAATCTACATCAGCGCGTTCCTGCCGGCCAACACTGTCCTCGTTCTTGATGATGGCCTCACTCTAACCATCACCAATGCTCCCCTGACCCTCGTTACCGAGATCGACAAGCTGGGTACCCTGACTTCTCAGGTGACCAGGTAAGTGAAGAAGCACCGCATCCTGCCTCCGGGTTCACCAGACAGTTCTACTGACTTGAGAAGGATCGTCGAGCAAATCTCATCCCTCCCCAATGCCTATGTCACCATCACAAGAGGTGGCCACTCCGGATCCTTGGCGAGCACCATTACCGTGCTTCCCTCGGGCTCGGATGGAGTTGGAACCTACTTGGTCTTCACGCCCTTTTCGTTGGCCGACCCTACGACTGGAGCTGGTATCCCCCCTCCTCCGACTGTTGGATCACCGGCGACAACCGTCATTGGCTCGCCGGCCGACGTGAGTCGCCTCGTCACCCAGGCTCTCACGACCACCATCACTGTTGGAGGTATCCGAGGGGAGGACGGCACACTGTCGAGAGTTCTGAGCTTGATCCCCGTACCAGGCGAGAGCATCGCAACTGTTCTCGTCGAGACTGCTCTTGGCACCGACAGTGTCTTCAACGGTCCGGTGACCACCAGATCTGTGCTCGAGATCTACCCCGAGCCAGGCTGGCTGGGAACCGGGACCATACCGCCCAGCGGGAGCAACACCGTCGGCACCGTCATCGTCGGCATTGCGGGCGCATCTCTCCTCCCCAGCTTGAGCGATGCTGGTCCCATCACCGATCTTCCGGGCATTACCCCAGCGAGCCCGGCATCAGTCCCGGTCACCATCTTACCGACCGCCAATGCCGCCTCGCCGTCTGCCTTGCCATTCACTACTCTCATGTTTGGCGGTGCCGATGGCGTTCCCAGGAACCTCACGGTGACTGACGGAAATGCTGGCACCGTCTTCATGCAGACTTTTGACAGATTCGAGGTTACAGTCACAGGTCCCGAGAACATCATCACCGTTCTTGGAAACGCTGGCGTGACGCCTTCTGCCATCACGCTCGGTGGCAATAAAGCTCCCCAGACTCCTGGCAGCGGAGAGGTGTTGCAGATCATTCAGACCCCAGGCGGTGAGGCCGATTTTCTGGAGAGGCTCACGACGATCACCGTGGGTGTCCCGGGAGCTGAAAGCACCGGGGTCTTTACAATCATCCCAACCGGCACCGGAAACGTCGGAGCAGTTGTCGTTCAGACCGCCCTCCCAGTCCTCGCCGGCGTCTTCAGGACAACCACCGTTCCTGGACCAGTGCCAACGACCATCTCGATTCCTGCCCCTGAGGGAAGTACCGGCACGATCGTTGTACAGACTACCGAAGGCTACACCGGCCAGGCTCAAGGCACTTTCACAACCATAGCTGTTCCAGGTGGTCAGGGCGGAGATCCGGCAACAGTCACGCTCCCGCCTGCGGCCGGCGCTACCGACGGCATCTTCACAGTCCTCGTTCAGACGTACGACCCAGCCTTTTTCACTGGTCCATACAGAACAATCACCGCCGGAGGAAACACGGAATCGGAGCCAGTGACGTTTACAGTCCCTCCCAGAGGAACTGGCCAGACGGGCACGGTTGTCGTCCAGCCTGCCCAGACTCCTTTCACTGGTCCCTTCACGACCATCACATCTGGCAGTGTCACCGGATCTTTGCCGGTTTCTCTCACAATTTTACCTTCCAACAACCCGACTCTCGGCACCATTATTGTCCAGACGCCTTTGGCAGTGAGTCCCGCCCTGTTCAGGACTCTGAATGCATTGGCGATTCCCGGCCAGGGTGCCCGAATCACGCTGCCACAGTCAGGCTCTTCAGTCACCGGTATTGGAACGGTCATTCAAGCTGCCGGGCTGGGCGGCGAAGATCCGGCCACCAGCGCACCAGCTGCTCTCTCTGCCTCAATTGTCACGATCCGTGGCGTCTTCAACGGCACGGAGCCTCAGACCCTGACTCTTCCACCGGCCGGAGAGAACCAACTTGCCACGATTGTCGAGCAGCTGCCAGTAAACTTTTCTCCTGGTCTTTCTGTTTCGATTGGAAACACGGCGGTGAACCCAACGGCACCCGCTGTTCCTCCGGCAACTGCACCGAGCGTCCCTGGGCAGAGCAATGCCCCGGCGCCGACGGCAGGGCCTTCTGTCAACCCGATCCCCAACCCGAATTTCCCGGTTCTCCCTGCTCTCACGAGCGGGTACTCGGGATCGGTCCCGACGACGGTTACTCTGCATTCTGCCGCAGGTCAGTCGGTCGGGCAAGTGCTGGTCCTCACCCCCTTGCCCAACGTTGGAGGGCCAGGAGGTCAGGGGGCTCCTGGAGCAACCAACATTCTCCAGGGGCCGACGACGATCACGACGGCGGCCTCGGTCGCTGTTGTAACCACGGTTACAATCCAGCCAGGTGCTGCACAGCAAGGGCAACCTTCTGCACAGGACGTGGTGTTGGTGTTGACTCCCGCCGTATCCAGCGCAGGCCAGGCTGTGCCTACCCAGCAGCCAATTGCCGCAGCAACGTTCACGACCATCTCCGGAGTTGTTGACGGAACCAGCCCACTTACTCTCACGTTCCCTCCCGCAAACACGGGCGGCGTGGGGACCGTTGTGGTCCTCCAGAACCCGACTGATGCTGCTGGTGCGCCTCCCGTCGCCACCCCAGGAGCTGGCCAGAGTCAGGCTCCCGGTGCGCCAATCCTACCGGGCCAGTTCGTCACCATCTCGACTGGGTTTGCGGGTTCCGTTACTTCTACTACGACTCTCAACCCCGTGGCCCCCCAGTCCGTCGGGACTGTCGTGGTTTTCACTCCGACGGGTGCTCCGGCTGCACCAGTCCCCACTCCCGGCACCCCGGCTCCGACCGTCGGTGCTCCCGGCATCGCGCCCGGATTACAGTTCACCACCATTCAGTCAGGCTTCAGCGGAGCCGCTCCAACGACTTTCACAGTCCCTCCTGTGGCTCCCGATACTGTTGGAACCGTCGTGGTTCTCACCCCTACTAACGCTGCAGGTCTCCCTGCCGCAGGTCCTTCTCTGGTTCTGCCTGCCGGTATCCCCTTCGTCACCGTGACCAGCCCCTTCGCGGGAGCGACCCCTCTAACTAGCGTTATTCTTCCGTCTGGTACTAATACTGTAGGAAATGTCCTCGTGCAAATCCCCTCCGCTCTGTTTACTCCAGCCCCAGCCCCTGCCCCTGGCGTCACTCCTGCGCCAGGAGGAGGCAATGGCATCTTGCCATCTCTAGGCGGTCCTTTGATCCCCGGCTTCACTCTGGGAGGACAGACGATCAACCTCCCTGGCATTACAATCGGAGGGCCTATTGGCTTGCCTAGCATCAACTTGGGCTCCTTCATCACTGTGACACAGCCCGGGCCCGTGCCGCAAACCGTCGTTCTCCTCCCATCTGGTACTAACTCGGCGGGCATCGTTGTTGTCCAGACACCGACCGTCGCCCCGACTGCTGATCCAGGCGCTGGTGCTTTCACGACGATCGTCCAGGGGTATTTCGGGTCTGTTCCGACGACCACGACTCTGCCTCCTACTGGAACCAACAGTCTGGGCATCGTCTTGATCCAAACTCCCCTTATCGACGTCCTTGGAACCACCACTATTGGCTTCCTTGGTTCAGTCCCCACCACGGTTACCTTGCAGCCCCCAGGCGGTGGCTCTGGTATTGTGGTTGTCGAGACTCCTCTCGTCAACCCGTTGCTGCCCACTGCCGTCGCTCCGGCAAGCCTTTTCACGACCATCAACCAAGGCTTCACCGGAACTGCGCCTACCACTTTCACCCTCCCACCTGCTGGGACCGACACGGTTGGAACTGTTGTTATCCAAACTCCCATCTTCCCCGGCGGAGCTACCCAGGTCGCCACCGCACCCCCGTCGGGCCAGATCACTACTCCGCCTCCGCTCATCAACATCTTCGTTACGATCTCACTGGGTCTTCTGGACTTGTTGTTCCCGCAGACAAGAACAGTGTTCCCCACGGGAACCAATACCATTGGCACAGTCATCATCGAGACTCCCCTTCCTCCTACAGGTACCACCGGACCTGCCGGCCCTCCAGTTGTGCCCACCTCGTTCGTCACGATTTCCCTAGGCCTTCCTGGCTTGTTGAACCCGACGACGACAACAATCACTGGGACAAATGGTGTGGGGACTGTTATAATTGCATCTCCTACACCGACGGGTGCCCCGGCTCCGACCGCAGCCTTAGCAACGCCTACTTCATTCATCACCATCTCCCTTGGCCTGCCTGACTTGACGCTTCCCATTACTACGACGATCACGGGAACGGATGGCGTAGGGACTGTGGTCATCCAGACTCCGGCGCCCGCCGTCACCCCTGGGCCCAACCAGCCGGCGTCTTTCGTCACGCTTGCCACCGGCTACTCGGGAACCGTTCCTACTACCCTGACCATCCTCCCTGCGGGAACTAATTCTATCGGAACGGTTCTGATCCAGACACCTACCCAAGGCCCTGGCGGCGTTGTGCCATCTCCAGGTGTTACCCCTCAGCCGAGTGTTATCCCCGATATCCTGCCAACCATCACCATCGGCTATAGCGGAACCGTGCCTACGACAATCACATTCCCGCCCACGGGTACTCAGACTGCGGGTGTTGTCGTTGTGCAGACTCCTACCACTGGCCCCTTCGCGTCGGTAGCCCCGGCCAACTTTGTCACCGTTTTCACTGGGTACGGCGGTTCGGTCACGGCCACGTCTACCATCCTGCCGACTGGCGTTGCGTCTATTGGTACAATTTTGATCCAAACTCCCACGGCCTTTCCCGCCCAGACTCCTCCGCCAGTTGTGCCCAGCGGCTTTGTTCTCACGACTGCTGGTTTCTCCGGAACAGTCCCAACAACTATCACTATCCAGCCCTCTGGCACCAACCCGGGCACTGTTCTTGTACAGACCCCGACGGTCAACCCAGCCGAAGTTCCTACTGGCTTCGTACTTACAACGGCTGGGTATTCCGGATTAGTGCCAACCACGGTCACTATTCCACCTTCGGGTTCCGTCCCGGGAACCGTCCTCGTCCAAACCCCCACAGTCAACCCGGCCGAGATCCCCAGTGGATTCGTGCTCACAACTGCTGGTTATTCTGGATCTGTCCCGACTACAGTTACTATCCCACCTTCAGGCTCTGTTCCCGGCACAGTATTGGTTCAGACCCCGACGATCAACCCTGCAGAGATCCCCACCGGCTTCGTCCTTACAACGGCCGGCTACACCGGCTCTGTTCCTACGACGGTGACAATTCAACCCTCTGGAGGCAACCCAGGGACTATCCTCGTCCAGACTCCCACTGCCCAGCCTGCTCAAGTTCCCACTGGTTTTGTTCTTACAACCGCTGGGTATTTCGGCCTTGTCCCAACAACGGTCACCATCCAGCCCTCGGGAACAAACTCTGGAACCGTGTTGGTTCAGACCCCGACTGTCAACCCTGCTCAGGTACCCAGCGGATTTGTTGTGGCTACGACTGGATACACTGGTTCAGTGCCCACTACGGTCACCATTTTCCCAACTGGGACTGAAAGTATTGGAACTGTTCTCATTCAGACTCCCACACAGGCTGCAACTGGAGCCCCGGGTGGTGGTTCTGTTGCTCCTGTTGTCTTGAGCAGTGGCTACGGCGGATCGGCTACGTCAACGCTTACTTTGACGCCGTCTGCTCCCGGAGACCCGACCACCTTGGTCGTGCTCACACCGTCATCACCCGGTGGTGTTACTCCAACTCCGACAGCTTCTATTCTTTTTGTCACTTTAACCGTTGGATACCCTGGCCCAACAATCAGCACTCTGACGATTCTCCCCAGCAGCGGCAATCCCTTGGGAACTATTCTCATCCAAACGCCCTTCTCGTCCGGCCAGAGCAACACTATCACGGCAACCCAGTTTACTACCGCGACTATCCCAGCCACTGGATCAATGCCCACGACAGTCACTATACCCCCAGCGACCGACAATCCTAGCGGGGTGGCCACCGTTATTGTACAGCAGCCGATCGAGTCTTTCGTCACTCGAACAACCGGATACTTCGGTTCTGGTGTTGCGACGACGACACTTGCACCAGCCAATGCTGGTGATCCGGCCACTGTCCTCATCCAGACGCCTCTGCCCGCTTCCTTCGTTACGACCACGGTTGGCTACCCTGGTTCCGTAACAACCACCACGACACTTTTGCCATCCGGAACCAACTCGGTCGGCGCAGTCATCGTGCAGACCCCTGTGGGCACAGAATCGGCTCAAAGCGTTAGCTACACAACCGTGGTAAGCGGATACGATGGGTCTATAACGCAGACGACGACTCTCGCTCCTACAGGAACTGAAACCGTCGGCACCGTCGTCGTTCAAATGCCTTCGTCAGACCTTCCCCGGAGCAGCCCTGGCGTCTTGTACGCAACCACGACTGTTGGGTACTCCGGTTCGACAACGCAGATCACGACTGTTCCTCCTGGGCCTGGTCAGTCGGTTGGACAAGTCATTGTACAGATCCCGACAGCTACGCCCGCCGAGGCAACTTCCTCCGTCTCCTTTGTCACCGTCTCAACCGGTTATGATGGCAGTGTAACCCAGACCACTACCATCCTGCCTTCTGGCACAGACTCCGTCGGATTGGTCTTGATTCAGACTCCGACGGCTGCCGGCGCAGTTACTGAGACTCAAACGCCTCCGGCCACGGGCGCGGCAACCCAGACTCCCGCAATCAGCTTTGTCACGTCCACCTTTACCTGGGACTCTACAGGCGGGGCCACGAGTACCGTATTCCCTACCGGCAGTGGTACCGTTGGTACTGTCTTCGTCGCGGCGCCGAGGTTCGCGCGGTTCGCAACTCGTACCACTGGTTACTCTGGAAGCGGGTTCTCCACGACCACGAGTGCGATGACCAGTGGAACTGAGGTTATCGGCATGGTTGTCATCTACACGCCCGCAGACGCCGCCGCCTCCGCAACTGCCGCTCCGACCCCTGGCGACTCTGTCACTCCGGGGGCAACTCCGAGCATCAGTTATGCTACCTTGGTCAGCACGTACAGTGGCCAGGTTCCTTTGACGTCAACCATCTCTCCGACAGGAACAGATACTGTGGGAACCGTCGTTGTTTTGGTTCCAAGCTCAACAGCAGGCCCCGAGCCTGCTATTCGTACCAGCACATATGGAGGCTCAGTGGTATCGACCTCGACTATCGCTCCGACAGGCACCAACGATGCCGGTACTCTTGTCGTCCTCGTCCCCAGCAGCTCTCAGCCTCAGCCGACGGGAACCCCTGGTGCGTTCTTCCAGACGCTTACGTCCACATATGGAGGTTCAGTCACCTCGATCGAGACCCGACCGCCTACTGGCGCCGATCCTACCGGCACCGTTGTTGTGTTTGTGCCGAGCAACGTCCTGGCATCTTCAACGGCAACTGCTGGTGGCGCTCTAACCACCATCACGTCAACTTACACCGGATCTATGGTCTCGACTGCCGTCGCTTCTCCCGCAAACCCTGGAGATCCCGGCACTGTCATCGTATACGTGCCGACCAGTGCTGCTACCGTCACCGGCAGCGATAGCTTCACGACGGTGTTCTCGACCTACAGTGGAGCTGTCCCGGCAACAACTACCGTCCTCCCGGCCAATGCTAATGACCCGGTAACGGTCATCGTACTGGTGCCAAGCAGCGCTCCCGCGACGAGCATACCGGCTGTCACTGGCGGTGTGGTAACGAGTACCTGGACTGGCTCTTTCCTGACAACGTCGACGTCGTCTGGTACCGACGGCCTCCCGGACGCTACTTTGGTCCTCGTCCCCAGCGCCACGAGCGCGCCGACGGTCTCCGGGACTGCTCTGGAGGCTGGCCTTTACACGAGCACGTACGGCGGATCAATCACCTTCACGTCCACGATCGCTCCGGCTTCTTCTGGCGGACCTGGGGCAACCATCATCTACATCCCGAGCTCCGTCGGCGACCCGGCCTCTTCGCCCACAGATCCCGGCGCCGGAATCATCACCAGCACCTACGGAGGCTCTATTCCTTTCACGTCGACTATCCCGGCCGGATCTGATGGTGAGTCACCAACCACGATCGTCTACGTTCCCGGAGCGCAGTCTTCAACCCCTGTTGCTTTGGACGGACTCATCACGAGCACATACGGGGGCTCAATCACCTTCACCTCAACAGTGCCCGCGGGCTCCGATGGTGGGTCTCCTACCACAATTATCTACGTTCCTAGTGTGGCATCATCGAGCCCAACACCTCTGGAAGGGCTGATTACAAGTACGTATGGAGGGTCGATCACTTTTACATCCACGGTTCCCGCCGCTTCGGACGGTGGATCCCCTACCACGATCGTCTACGTCCCTGGCGATGTGTCGTCAAGCCCAACTCCTGTAAGCCCAGCTGCCTTGGACGGTCTTGCTACAAGCACCTACAGCGGTTCCATCACTTTCACATCAACAGTTCCGCCTGGAACAGATGGTGGATCGCCAATTACTATTGTCTACGTTCCCGGAGAAACAGCTGCTCCCTCCCCATCACCCACGGGACTCGAGGCTGGCTTGTACACGAGCACGTATGGAGGTTCCGTTGTATTCACTTCAACGATCACTGATGCATCCGGCCTACCTGGAACTACGATCGTTTACGTGCCCAGCCCAGCAGTCTCGGAACCTACAAGCGCGGCTGGAGGTCTCTTCACAAGCAGCTATGATGGATCCATCACGTTCACCTCAGTCGTGCCTGGTACTGCTGGCGAGCCAGATAACACTTTTATCTTTGTCCCTGGCGCTACCGGCGGCCCTGCGTTGCCCAACGTCTTAACGAGCACCTATGATGGTTCGGTAACCTTCACATCTACTCTCCCTGCTGGCCCTTCAGGGGAGCCTGGCCAGACCATCGTGTACGTGCCCGGCGCGGCTACGACACAACAAGGTGGAGGCTTTTTCACAAGCACATACGACAGCTCTGTCATCTCAACAACAACATTCCCCGTTGGAACGGATGGCCTGCCTGGCTCGACTGCCATCTTGGTACCAAGCGCGACGTCCGGTGCTCCCCCACTGCCGAACGTTTTCACCAGCACGTACGATGGATCTGTTGTTTCGACAACGACTCTCCCGGCAGGAACAGACGGCTTGCCTGGTCCGGTTGTCATTCTTGTGCCCAGCTCAACTCCCCCTCCCGGCCTGCCCAACGTGCTGACCAGTACATATGACGGATCCGTCATCTCTACAACCGTCGTGCCTGGAACTTCCGGCGGACCAGCGCAGACAATCATTCTTATGCCCAGTGCTACGAGCTCTGCAGCGGCTGACGGCCTGTTTACGAGCACTTACGACGGATCGGTCATCTCTACCACGACTTTCCCGGCTGGAACCGACGGTCTCCCTGGACCAACCGTGGTCTTGGTTCCCAGCTCGACCGGTTCTCCCGCTCTTCCAGATATTATTACCAGCACTTACGGCAGATCGATCACCTTCACTTCGAACATTCCGCCTGGCACTGCAGGGGAGCCTGCACAGACCGTTGTTTACGTCCCGGGCTCTACGGCGCTCCCGAACGTCTTCACCTCCACATATGACGGCTCAATCACATTCACGTCCACACTTCCTGCAGGATCTGACAGCCTGCCTGGCCAAACTGTTGTCTATGTGCCTAGCATCACACCTTCTGCCACTGGTGGATTCCTCACTAGCACTTACGATGGTTCTGTCATATCAACTACTACTCTTCCAATCGGCTCTAACGGAGAACCTGGCCAAACCGTCATCTTGGTGCCCAGTGATACTCTTACGCAGCCAACAGTACTAACAAGCACGTATGACGGATCTGTCACTCGGACTACAACAATTCCCATCGGGACCTCTGGAGAGTCTGCTGTTGTGGTGCTTGTCCCGAGTTCGACTGCTGCACTCCCCAACGTTCTGACAAGCACGTACGGAGGATCCATTACACAGACCACAACCATCCCAGTTGGGACCGTCGGAGAGTCTGCCATCATTGTGTTGGTTCCCAGCTCCACGGAGGCATTCCCCAACGTCCTCACCAGCACATATGATGGATCTGTTACCCAGACCACAACGATTCCTGTTGGAACTGCAGGAGAGTCTGCTGTTGTTGTTTTGGTTCCCAGCTCAACCGACGATTTGGACAACCTGTTCACGACAACTTACGGGGGCTCTGTTACTTTCACGAGCACTTTCCCGACAGGGCCCTCTGGGCAGCCAGCATCGACCGTCGTCTTTGTCCCTGCATCAACCGGGGCACTCGGCGATGTCTTTACGGCCACGTACGGAGGATCTATTACATTTACCAGCACATTCCCTGCAGGTCTTTCCGGGCAGTCGCCTTCTACTGTCGTGTTTGTGCCTGGCGCGACTGACGTCTTACCCGGTATTCTCACGAGCACCTACGATGGATCGGTTACTTTCACCTCTACTATCCCGGCTGGTCCGTCTGGAGGCCCTGACACAACCGTGGTCTACGTTCCTGGAGACACCGGTATTCGGACCACTAGGAGCATCTCCTTCGAGACCATCACCAGTGGATACACAGGCACGGTGCCCTCCGCGACTACGATTTTCCCTACAGGTGACGACGATCTTGGCACTGTTATCATCCTCGATCCTACCTCCCCTGGCCAAAGCGTTGGACCTGGTGAATTCTTCATTGTCACCAGCGGATACTCCGGCTCCGTTACATCTACGACAACTATCCTGCCCACTGGTGGCGAGACACTCGGTCAAGTTGTTGTCCTGGTTCCTACTTCCACCGACTCCGCCGCACCCTCGGTGAACTTTGCAACAATTACAAGTGGCTACACTGGTCTCGTGCCGTCCACGTCCACAATCCTTCCCACTGGCACTGAAACCGAGGGGACTATTATCATTCTCGAACCAACATCGGCCACCTCGTTCGACTTTACGACAGTCACCAGCCCGTTTACAGGCTCAGTCCGCTTTACCTCAACTGTGTTCCCCACTGCAACTGGCCAGCCTGGCACTGTGATCGTCTTTGACCCAGATTTCATTGCCACCACTCCCGAGCAAGGTGACTTCGCGACAGTTACCAGTCCTCTTACTGGCTCTGTTGGATTCACCTCTACCATTTTCCCGACAGAAACTGGCCAGCCTGGTACTGTTATCGTATTTGACCCAGACTTCATCTCGGACCAAGCCGACTTTACAACTGTAACAAGCCCTCTGACGGGTTCGGTTGGTTTCACTTCTACGGTCTTCCCTGCTGCAACTGGCGAGCCTGGTACGGTTATCGTCTTCGACCCAGACTTCCTTGTCACTTCCTCAGACGAAATAACTTACACGACTCTGACCAGTGGCTACACGGGGTCAGTCACCGCAACAACTACATTGCCGCCAGCTGGTACCGATACAGTCGGTACCGTCGTCATCCTGGACCCTGAAACTCCCGCGTCGGTCACGAACGCAGTGTCTTACACTACCGTTATCAGCACTTACGATGGGTCGCTCCTATCCACGTCTACTCAGGCGCCTGCTGGTACTGACACTTTTGGAACCGTGGTCCTTCTTGTGCCAAGCTCGAGCGTTGGGATTCCCGGGGTCTCTTCCTACACCACTCTCACCAGCACTTACACCGGCTCAGAGCCCTCAATCACTACCGTGGCTCCATCTGGCACTGATGTCGTTGGAACTGTCATTTTCTTTGAGCCCATTGCCACTTCTGATCCAGGAGCGTCCTACAGTACGGTCATTAGCACGTACGACGGATCTGTGCTGGCGACCTCGACGATCGACCCCGCTGAATCTGGTGGTATTGGAACCGTTGTCATCCTTCAGCCTAACTCGGCAATAAGCACCCCGGCAGCTTCGTCAGCTACGGCCATCTTCACAACCATCACCGCGACCTACGACGGGAGCATCGTGCAGACAACGATTGCCCTGCCCACAGGCACCGAGATCGGTACTGTTATCGTACAGGTGCCCAGTGTCCTGGCTGCGTCCCTTACCACAGTTACTTCTACGTATGGTGGAAGTGTCACCCTGACGACGACCGACTTGGCCACCAACTCCGACGGCGTGGAGGTTGGAACCGTCATTGTGCAAGTTCCTGCACAATCAGTTACCGACGGAACAGCTCCTGCACAATCAGTTACCGACGGAACAGCTCCTAGCTTCACCACCATTACCAATGGATACGATGGTTCCGTGACACTGACCACAACTCTGCTGCCCGACGAGACAGATACCGCCGGTGTCGGCACCGTCATCGTGCAGGTGCCTTCATCTGCCGTGTCAGCGTCTGCCACACCCACCGACGATGCCACAGATCTCCCTGGCCTCATTTACACGACCCTTACCAGCGGCTACGACGGCTCAGTCACCCTGACTACAACACTTCTTCCGGACGAGACGGATTCAGCAAGCATTGGTACGGTTGTTGTTCAAGTGCCTACCCAAACGCCATCTGCCACGGATGCTACGGATCTTCCTGAACTCATTTACACTACTATTACCAGTGGTTACGAAGGCTCCGTCACTCTGACTACTACTTTGCTTCCCGACGAGACGGATACCGCGAGCATCGGCACTGTTGTCGTACAAGTGCCTACTCAGGCACCATCGGCTACAGACACAGCGTCGGATGTCCTGAGCAATGTGTTTACTACCGTCACCAGGACGTACGACGGCTCTGTAGCGTTGACGAGCACCGCCTTCCCCGATCCGTCAGACCCTGCCGGCACCGGAACTGTAATTGTTCAGATTCCTGCAGACCAGGTGGCTTCCACAGACGCCGCCGACCCTTCTGTTACGGATGGTCCCAGTATCTCGTACACTACCATCTTCTCCACATACAGCGGATCTTTACCGTTCACGTCAACTTTCGATCCAGAGGAAGAAGACCCGAGAAACATCGGCACAGTTGTCATCGGTATTCCACTTGAAACCGGCATTAGCAGTTCAGATGGCGTCGCTACATCAGAACCTGCCGTTACAAGTGCGCCCAGCATTTCGTACACCACCATCTTCTCAACCTACAGTGGGTCTGTGCCATTTACAACGACCTTCGACCCAGAGGAGGGAGATCCTAATAACGTTGGAACCGTTCTCATTGGCATTCCGCTTGAGGCTCAAGCCACTAGTGCGTCTGACGAGATTACTGCCTCGGATCCTTCTGCCACGAGCGCCCCAAGCATCTCTTACACCACTATCTTCTCAACGTACAGCGGTTCGGTGCGTTTTACATCCACATTTGGGCCTGAGGAGGGAGATCCTAACAACATCGGAACTGTTCTCTTCGGTGTTCCTCTTGAAGCTCAGGCGACCAGTGCCGCCGACGATGCCACAACATCTGATCCATCTGTCACGGCCGCGCCTGCTGTCTCCTATACCACGATCTTCTCTACGTTCAGCGGCTCCGTGCCTTTTACCTCGACATTTGACCCAGAAGAGGGAGATCCTAATAATATTGGCACCGTGGTTGTTGGCATTCCTCTTGACGCTGAAGCTACGAGTGCTTCGGAGAGCATTCCCGCATCAGACGGTATCACTATGTCCCCTGGTGTCTTCTACACGACCGTGTTCAGCAGCTATTCTGGTTCAGTTACACTTACCTCGACTATCCCACCGGCTACGACGGACTCATTGGGATTCGCCACTGGAACAGTGCTCATCCAAGTCCCCCAGTCGGACGCGATCGATCCCAGCACATCCGAAGAACTCTTGGCGGCTTCGTACACTACCGTTTTCAGTACCTACCCAGGATCCGTTACCTTGACCACTACTCTTCCACCTGCGGCCACCGACACTTCGAGCGTTGGCACAGTCGTTATTCAGGTTCCCGCAAGCCAAGCTACGGATGTCTTTGCCGCCTCATACACCACTGTTGTTAGTACTTACGACGGATCGGTTACTTTGACCAGTACATTCCCTCCGGCCCCTACAGACACATCTGGAGTTGGTACAGTTGTCATCCAAGTACCCGGAACGGGCGATGCGTCCGAAACGATATCGTACACGACCATCGTCAGTGGCTACACCGGGTCGGTGCCTCAGACCACTACCATCGCCCCCGCGAACCCTGGAGATCCCGGGACGGTCGTTATACAAGTTCCCAGTCTCACGGTCGCACCCGGCGTCTTTCTCACTACAGTTACAAGTGGCTACGATGGCTCCATTACCCAGACAACGACATTGCCGCTCGTCACCGTCGATGGATCCACCATTCAGACAGTCGTTGTCCAAGTTCCCACGGAGACATTGGATGATGGTGTTTCCCTCACGATTCTAACTAGTGGCTACGAGGGATCTGTGACTCAGACAACAACCTTGCCGATCGGTACAATTGGAGGCACGCCCGTTCAGACAGTCATCGTTCAGGTTCCCACTGGCACCGATACCGTGGATGAAGATGTGGCTTTGACAACCGTCACGAGTGGTTACGATGGCTCAGTGACTCAAACGACCACACTCCCCGTGGGCACTGTTGGAGGTACAACTGTTCAAACAGTTGTCGTTCAGGTTCCCACCGCCGTCACATCTGATGGCATTCTTCTCACAACCGTCACCAGCGGCTACGAAGGATCAGTCACGCAAACAACTAGTCTGCCAGTCGGCACAGTCAGCGGCGTTCCCGTGCAAACGGTTGTGGTCCAGGTCCCGTCCAACACGGGTGTCTTTGCAGCCTCGTACACAACTGTCACCAGCGGCTACCCTGGGTCTGTTACTTTGACTACTACACTTCCTCCAACAGGCACTGGAGATTCCGACGTTGGAACCGTCGTGGTACAAGTTCCCATCGCAGCTGGCTCACCTGGCATTTTCTACACCACCGTGACTTCTCCATATACTGGATCGGTCACCCTGACATCAACTGTTGCCCCGACTGGAACCGACGACCCTCTTTTGCAGACTGTGGTTGTTCAAGTTCCAGAGGAAGACTTTACCAGTTCAGATGCCGGTCCGACAGCTACCGACGGCGACTTGTTCACCACTATTACCACCGGCTACGATGGATCGGTTACTCTCACTCAGACAGGCACCCAGACTGGCCCTGATGGTTTTGCCACTGTTGTTGTGCAAGTGCCAACGGGGAGCGCAACGGCTACCGACTCAGTCGCAGCTACCGACTCTGTTGCAACTCAGTATACGACTCTTACAAGTGGCTACGATGGCTCTCTGCTGGTCACCCAGACAGGTGTCAGTACCGGATCTGATGGTCGCGCAACCGTCATCGTGCTATCGCCAACTGGTTCAGCCATTGCTTCGCCGACCGCAGGAAGCGGAAACGCTGCCCGATTCAAGACAATCACTACCGGATATGGTGGATCTGTTACCGCAACCTCCACAGGGAGCGTTACTGGAACTGACGGTTTCGCGACGGTCTACATTCAGACGCCTACCGCCATTGCATTCCCCAGGCTATACACCACAATCACCACTGGTTATGGCGGATCGGTCACTGCTACTCAAACTGGTTCGATCATTGGGGCTGACGGCCTCGTTACAGTCGTCGTACAGACTCCTACGACTCTTGTTAGTCTTGCCTACACCACCGTTACCAGTGGCTATGGTGGTTCCATCACCCAGACGCAGATCGGCTCTGTCACTGGACCTGACGGTCTCGCAACTGTTGTGGTTCAGGTTCCGACTGCTGCTCCTAGCCTTGCATACACTACCGTTACCAGCAGCTATGACGCATTACTTCTCCAGACGCTCACCGGCACCCAGACTGGCCCCAATGGTCTGGCTACCGTCGTAGTACAAGTTCCCACAGGATCAGTCACCGCCACTCCCACGGCTTCGGGTGGTATCCCCGATCTGTCCTACACCACCATCACAAGTGGCTATGGCGGATCCGTTCTCCAGACATCATTCGGCTCTGCCATAGGCCCTGATGGATTGGCTACTGCCATTCTTCTTACTCCAACGATTGCACCCACGGTCACTCCATCGGTTACCGAGAACATCATCTCGTACATCACGGTCACGACAGGCTACAGTGGCTCGGAGACCCTCTTCCAAACAGTCGCACCGCCGGCTTCCGGCCTACCTGGAACCGTTCTCGTCCAGATCCCTACGTCTGGCGCGCCTACGCCCAGTTCAGAAGTCACCGTTTCAGGCGGCACTACGTACACGACGATCACGACTTTCAACACTGGTTCCGTTTTCCAGACCTCGACGCTTACGCCCTCTCGTCCCGGTGACCCCGTCACGGTGCTTGTCGGAGCTCCTCGACGCTTGTTCTTCGTCACCAGCACTGTTCGAGGCATTTCTTCCGTGGTCACGACGACCATGCCCGTTGGTTCGGGTGGCGTCCAGACTATTATGGTCCAGCTCCCAGAGTCTCTTGTCTCACCAACATCTGGCGCAATCACTACTGTGACAACTACCTACGATGGTTCTGTTACTCTCATTCAGACCGGCACCCCAGCTCAGCCTGGAGACCCCACCACCGTTCTTGTCCAGCTCCCCGGCATCTTCCAAGAAGTTACCACGACGCGTTTCGGGGCTTCTTCCGCTGGAACGACAACTGTCCCTCCTGTCGGCAGCGGCGTTCCTACCGTGATTGTAGATGTCCCGGGCGTCTACTCCACAGTTACAAGCGGATACATGGGTCTCATCCCGTCGACCAGCATCGTCAACCCCAATGGTCCTTCAGATGTTGGTTTTGTCATTATCCTGACGCCGACAGTGACGACATCTGGACTGCCTTCAGCGACCGGTAGGACTGTCTTCACCACTGCGCCAGGAACCGGTCTAATTCCGACGACTACCACGGTCACGGGCACGAATGGAATTGTGTCCGTTATTGTCGAGACCCCGGCAATCACCTCCGTTGGAGGAACTGTCTTTACTACAGCCGCGGGCACCGGCCTCATACCAACAACCACCATAGTTACGGGCACTGATGGCATTGTTTCAGTTATTGTCCAGACCCCTACCTCGGCAGTGCAACTCCCGACCGTGTTCACAACCCTGCCGGGCACTGGGTCTCTTCCAACAACAGCTACAGTCACTGGAACTAACGGCGTCGTGTCGGTCATTGTCCAGACACCTACATCAGCAGGACAGTTCCCAACAGTATTTACGACCATTCCTGGCACTGGTTCTCTGCCAGTTACGAGTACATACACTGGAACAAATGGTGCTGTATTTATTGTTGTTCAGACTCCTACATCGGCAGGGCAACGTCCTACGGTGTTTACAACCGTCGCAGGAACTGGGGCTCTCCCGGCGACGACCACGGTTACAGGCACAGATGGAGTGGTTTCCGTCATCTTCCAAACTCCCACCATTACAACTGGAGGCCTGTCGCCTACAGCCTTTACGACTATTGCTGGCACCGGTGCTCTCCCAACGACAAACACTGTTACTGGCACAGATGGAGTGGTTTCGGTTATTATTCAGACACCAATCACGTCAGCGGGACAGGTACCTACTGTTTTTACTACGGTTCCAGGTACAGGATCACTTCCTGCGACGGCCACGGTCACTGGAACCGATGGGGTTGTCTCGGTCATTATACAGACTCCCGCAACTGCCGCCCCCGGAGTATTATCGACGATTTTCACCACCGCCCCCGGCACCGGACTGCTCCTTCAGACCACTACAGTCACAGGTACAGATGGAATCGTGTCAGTCATTATTCAAACCCCGACCACGGCTCAGCCTGGCGCGCCTACGACGGTCTTTACAACAGCCCCGGGCACGGGATTTGGCTTGGCAACTACTACAGTTACAGGCACTGATGGCATTGTATCTGTCATTTTCTTGACGCCTACGCAGACTCCCCTCTCGACGACCACGGTATTTACCACAGCGCAAGGTACTGGCCTGCTGCCCGCGACTACGACGGTCACCGGCACGGACGGCGTCGTTTCTGTCATCTTCCTCGAGCCTGCCACTTCGGGTCAGGTTCCTTCGGAACCTACCACAATCTTCACTACTGCCGCTGGTACTGGTTTACTCCCTGCAACGAGCACAGTTACCGGAACTGACGGGATTGTTTCTGTGATCTTACTGACGCCCACTACGGCTGTGCCAGGAGCGCCACCCACTGTCTTCACAACTGCTCCGGGTACTGGAGTCCTGCCTGCCACTACAACCGTAACCGGAACTGATGGTATCGTGTCCGTCATTCTGCTCACGCCAACTGCATCGGGGCAGTCTCCTATCACAGCTATCACTGTTTTCACTACTGTTGTTGGCTCTGCGTTGGCGACGGCTACGACAACTGGCCCCGACGGAGTGGTTTCTGTCATTCTCCAAGTACCGGGCACTGGTCTCCCATCCGGTGCCATCACGCCTTCGACCGTCTTCACCACAATCCCAGATACTGGGAGCCTACCAGCAACAGCCACGATCACGGGCACCAACGGTATCGTTTCTGTCATTGTGTCCGAGCCCACCGCAACCAGCTTGCCTAACGTCTCGTATACGACAATTACGCGCGGAGGCCCCATTGCTGCTACCACCACAGTCCTGCCCGCAGTTATTGGCGACCTTGCAACCGTCATTGTCGAGACACCTACAATCACAGGCAGCCCCGGTGCGTTCTTCACCACAATTACCGTCACTGGCTCTGTTCCAACTACGTTTTCCATTCCTCCGGTCGGAACTGGTCCAGGGTCTGTCATCGTACAAGTAACCAGACCTATCTCGCCGCCGACTGTTGCGGCGCCGTTCACAATGGTCACCTCCTTCGGAAGCGTGCCAACGACGTACACGGTTCAGCCAGCATCTCTTGGCCAGACGGGAACCGTGGTCGTTGAACTTCCTTTCACTAGCTCTGACATTCCCGTTGACCCTGGTCTGGCTCTCACGACTGTCTTTTCCACGGGGTCTGTTCCCACCACCTACACAATCCCGCCGGCGTCGAGTGGTCTTCCCGCCACTGTTGTTGTGCAGTCACCTGGCATCTTTTTCGTCACAGTCACCTCAACTTATACCGGATCCTTCCCGACAGTTTCTACTATCTTCCCAACCGGCGGAGATTTCACGGGAACCGTTATCGTCCAGGTTCCCTCGGTCACAGCGCCGGCCATCACGTCGCCGACTGCGGAAGTCAGCCGCAGTTTGGTCACCGTCACTTCTCCTTACACTGGGACGATTCGCTACACTACAACGATCCTAGTCAGTATCAACGGAGACCCGACTCTGCCCAATACCGTCGTTGTCTTCGCGCCCCTCACAGAGTCCACATCTTCGGCGCCCTCGGCCACCCCGGGCATCGTTTACACCACGGTATTCACTGGCGTCCCCGGAACCTTTTCTGGTGTCCAGACAACGACCCTGCCTGCTGGGCTTGATGGCTCTGCAACAGTGCTCATCCAGACTGCTTTGCCCACCGCTGCCCCGAGCCCGAGTGTAATCGTCACATACACGACCATTTTCTCTGGTGTCATTGGCGCCTTTACTGGCCCTCAGACGACCACTCTCCCTGTTGGAACCAACGGCATTGGAACCGTGGTAATTGCCACCGCTATATCCTCAGAGGGTGTTTCATACGCCAGCGTTCTTACTGGGATCCCGGGGACATTTACTGGCACACAGACAACGACTCTGCCAGTGGGCACTAACGGTATTGCCACGGTATTACTACAAACTGCTATTCCAACGGCTTCGGCATCATACACGACAATTCTCACGGGCATCCCTGGCACGTTCATCGGTACCCAAGCAACAACCCTGCCAGTTGGTACTAACGGCATTGCTACCGTTTTGTTGCAAACTGCCATCCCAACAGCATCGATCACATATACCACTGTGCTTACTGGCATTTCCGGGACCTTTATTGGCACTCAGTCAACTACTTTGCCCGTTGATACCAACGGTGTGGCAACGGTGTTATTGCAAACTGCTCTACCTACAGCAGCCGTTTCTTCCGTTTCCTACATGACAATTCTCACTGGTATTCCAGGAACCTTCGCTGGTACCCAAGCGACAACCCTACCAGCAGGCACTAATGGTGTCGCCACGGTTCTTCTCCAGACTGCTCTCCCAACATTCGCACCTGTCTCATACACGACACTCATCACTGGGGTGCCTGGTACGTTTCTTGGGACCTCAACGACGACTTTGCCTGCAGGCAGCGACGGAGTTGCAACTGTCATCTTCCAGACAGCCATTCCCACTGCGTCGATCTCCTACACAACAGTATTTTCCGGGGTGCCGGGTACTTTTGCCGGCACTCGAGCGACTACCCTGCCCTTGGGGACCGACGGAGTTGCAACAGTTATTTTTCAGACTGCCGTTCCTACTCCTGCGGTTTCGTACACCACTGTCACATCTGGCGTGCCTGGGACTTTCACGGGCACCTTGGCTACCACCCTGCCGATCGGAAGCGATGGCGTTGGTACTGTCATCTTCCAGACTGCTCTCCCAACGGCCGGCGCCCCCGGAATCTCGTACACAACAATCTTGACTGGGGCTCCCGGTACCTTCTCAGGCACCCAGACGCGTACGCTTTCAGTGGCCTCGGGCTCGATTGGAACAGTTCTTCTCGAGACTGCTCTGCCAACCATTAATCCGGTGTCCTACGTCACGGAATTTACTGGTATCCCTGGTACCTTCACCGGAGCCTTGACGACCACGCTTCCGGTCGTCAGCGGTACTGTCGGCACTGTTCTAATTCAGACCGCCCTACCATCCGTCTCTAGTGTCAGCATTACATACATCACGGTGGTGACGGGAATTTTCGGTACCTTTACCGGCACCCAAGTTTCAACTCTTCAGCCATCGGGATCTGGACGTACGGGGACGGTTTTCCTGCAGACAGCCATCCCAAGCATTCCCTCCAACGTTGTATCGTACACAACAATCACGGCTGGAGTTATTGGAACCTTTACCGGAACGCAAACGACGACTTTGTCGATCATTGGCACTAACGGATTAGGCACCGTTGTCCTCCAAACTGCAATCCCAGCTACGTCGAGCCTGGCATATGCTACAATCGTCACTGGTGTCCTGGGCACTTTCACCGGCACTCAGACGCGGACTTTGTCCGGAATCGGTACTGACGGTCTCGGAACAGTCCTTTTGGAAACTGCCATTCCGATTAGCAACCCAGTCTCCTATACCACTGTCCTTTCAGGTGTCCCTGGAACGTTCACTGGCACTCAGACGCTCACCCTCTCGGGCACCGGCACCAACGGCCTTGGGACTGTCGTCCTGCAAACCGCCCTCCCCACAGCCACGGCCCCTGCTTTGTCGTACACAACCATCTTTTCTGGTCTTCCAGGAACCTTCACCGGAATCCAGACGATCACTCTCCCGGGTACGGGTACGAATGGCCTCGGTACTGTGGTCTTACAAACCGCATTGCCTTCAGTAATGGTTCAGTCCTATACGACAATTCTTTCCGGTGTTCCGGGCACTTTTACGGGAACCCAAACGCTCACGCTCTCTGGAACCGGCACAAACGGCCTTGGGACAGTTTTACTTCAGACAGCACTTCCTACAGCCCCAGCACAATCTTTTACGACGATCTTCTCGGGCATCCCGGGAACATTTATCGGCACATTGACCCTCACGCTCTCCGGTACCGGAACGAACAGACTTGGGACTGTTGTCCTCCAGACCGCCGTACCCACTCTCACCCCTACTGGCCCAGCCCAGTCCTATACCACGATCTTTTCAGGTATCCCTGGGACCTTTACGGGTACATCAACACTTACCCTTTCTGGCATCGGAACCAACGGTCTTGGAACGGTTTTGCTACAGACCGCTGTGCCTACTCTTACTCCCACCGCCCCAACTTTCTCCTACACGACTATCTTCTCGGGTGTTCCGGGGACGTTTACCGGCACGTCAACTCTCACGCTCTCCGGCACTGGAGCAAACGGACTTGGGACTGTCGTTTTCCAAACCGCCGTACCTACTCTCACTCCCACGGCCCCGGTCTCATATACAACCGTCGTATCTGGTATTCCAGGAACCTTCATTGGAACGCAGACTGCCACGCTTTCTGGCATCGGTCCTGATGGTCTCGTTACTGTTGTCCTCCAGACCGCAATCCCCACTGCTAGCCTTTCGTATGTGACCTTGGTCACTGGCGTACCTGGTATTTTCATTGGAACTCAGACCACAACTCTGCCAATATCTGGCACCGGCAACGTTGCAACGGTCTTGCTCCAAACGGCCATTCCCGTTGCCTCTTACACGACTCTGGTCACTGGCGTTCCTGGTGTTTTCACTGGAACTCGAACGACTACATTGCCCATTGTTGGATCTGGTAGCTTGGGAACTGTGCTTCTTCAGACAGCTCTTCCAGCAGTTTCCTACATCACGGTCATCACTGGTATCCCGGGCACTTTCATCGGAACTCAAACGAGCACTTTGTCACTTGCTGGAACAGATGGCTTGGTCATCGTCGTTCTCCAGACCGCCATCCCAACTAGCTCGCCAGCAAGCCCGACAGTCACGGTCATCAACACCTCGTACGTGACTATAATCACGGGCGTTTTCGGAACATTCGACGGCACCCAAACAACCACACTTCCGCCAGCCGCGACCAATCCAGGACTGGTTACCGTTGTTCTCCAGACAGCTATTCCTAGTGCCGGCACAATTTCGTATACAACGATTCTCACCGCAGCCCCCGGCACGTTTTCTGGTACGAGGACAACCACCCTTCCAGTCATTGGAACGATTGGTACTGTTCGGCTGGAGACTGCTCTTCCGGATTCGCCCTCAACTTCCTACATCACGATCTTTACTGGTGTACCGGGCACTTTCACCGGAACCCGCGCGACGACCTTGCCTCTTTCTGGCACTGGTACTATCGGTACAGTCTTGCTTGAGACCGCTCTTCCAGAAGCACCAACAACTTTGTTTACGACCATCCTTACTGGTGTCCCGGGCGCAACATTTACGGGCACTCAGACTACTACGCTGTCTGTCACTGGAACTCTCGGTACTGTTCTACTTCAGACTGCACTGCCTGCCCTCCCCACGACTTCCTACACGACCATCCTCACGGGAGTTCTGGGCGCCACTTTCACTGGTACTCAAGCCACCACCTTGTCTGTAAGTGGTACAATTGGTACGGTCTTGTTGCAGACCGCGATCCCGTACCCAGCTACGTCTTTCACTACATTGCCCATCTCAGGTATTCCCGGAACCTTTGTCGGAACGCAGACAAGAACACTTTCTGGCACTGGCCTTATCGGTACGGTCGTTTTAGAGACTGCTCTCCCAAGCATTCCGGCGACGCTACTCACAACTTTGCCAGTCTCAGGAATTCCTGGAACGTTCTCCGGAACACAAACAAGAACGCTCTCAGGTACTGGTTCTATCGCAACTGTTGTCCTGGAGACTGCTCTACCAGATATCTTCGCGACGCTTTTCACGACATTACCGGTCTCGGGTGTTTCCGGTGTGTTTTCTGGAACCCAGACAAGAACACTCTTAGGCACTGGTACTATTAGGACTGTCGTCTTGGAGACTGCTCTTCCGAACATCAGTGCGACATCGTACACAACATTGCCGGTCTCGGGTATCTCCGGGACCTTCTCTGGAACCCAAACAAGAACCTTGCCAGGCACTGGCAGTATTGGCACTGTCGCTCTGGAGACTGCTCTTCCTAATGTTCTTGCAACAGCATTTACAACCTTGCCAGTATCTGGCATTCCTGGAAATTTCCCTGGCACTCAGACTAGGACGATATCTGGGACGGGTTCAATTATCACCGTTGCGCTCGAGACAGCCCTTTCAAGTGTCCCCGGTACGGGATTTACGACTCTACCGATTTCAGGCATTCCTGGGACTTTCTCGGGCACTCAGACCAGGACGTTGCCCGGAACCGGTTCAATTATTACTGTCGCATTGGAGACCGCCCTTCCAATCGCTCTCGCAACCTCGTTTACCACGCTGCCAATCTCAGGCATTCCGGGGACCTTCGTCGGCACACAAACCAGAACTCTGCCAGGAACAGGCACCATTGCAACCGTCGCTCTGGAGACCGCTATTCCTCTACCACCAGTCACTTCATACACCACAGTCGTGACTGGGACACCTGGCACTTTCACTGGCTTCCTAACCACCACACTTCCGGTCACCGGCTCTATCGGCACCGTTTTAATCCAGACTGCATTGCCTCTTCCGGCGGTCACTTCGTTCGTCACCATCCCTACGGGTATCATCGGAACATTCACTGGCACTTCGACGATCACCTTGCCCATTACCGGAACGTTGGCTACGGTACTACTTCAGACTGCTATTCCTCCCGTCTCAACCGGCTACATCACGCTTACCCGCGGTGTTACTGGCGGCACTTTTACCGGCACCAGAACATCCACTTTGCCCGTCACCGGCTCGCTTGGTACTGTTATCGAAGAGACTGCAATTCCGGCTATCTCTACTGGCTATGTCACAGTCGTCACAGGTATTCCTGGGACCTTCACCGGCACCCAGACAACGACGCTGCCTATCACCGGGGCCATCGGTACTGTATTGCTCGAAACTGCCATTTTGCCTACGACCTCCTATGTCACAATCACCACGGGCATTCCGGGTGCGTTCACTGGCACTCAGACAAGCACTCTTCTAGTCACCGGCAGCGTCGGCACTGTCGTGCTACAGACAGCCCTTCCTTTCCCGACATCTTACACCACGATCCTGACTGGCACTCCAGGCACGTTCACCGGAACGCGCGCAGTTACGCTACCAGTCACGGGCACGCTAGGCACCGTGTTGTTGGAGACCGCCCTGCCGATCTCGACTTCGTACATCACAGTCGTCACGGGCGTCTTTGGCACGTTCACGGGCACTCAGGTCTCGACTATCCCTGGATCTGACACCGTTGCTACCGTTGTCTTGCAAACAGCTATTCCTTTCCCAACGTCATATACCACCATTCTCACTGGTGTTCCTGGAACCTTCATCGGCACCCAGACAACGACTCTACAGGTTTCTGGGACCCTTGGAACAGTTTTGCTCCAGACCGCCCTGCCCTTGCCCACATCATACACCACCCTACTCACAGGTGTACCAGGAACCTTCCTTGGCACTCGGACAACAACAGTGGGCTCGGGAACTTTGGCAACCGTCGTGCTCGAGACGGCTTTGCCTCTTCCCACGTCTTACACCACTATCACAACAGGTGTCTTGGGGGGAGAATTTACGGGCACTCGAACGACGACAGTTGGCAGCGGAACATTGGCCACCGTTGTCCTCCAAACCGCACTGCCCTTCCCTACGTCTTATACAACTATTACTACAGGCGTCCTAGGAGCAGCTTTTACAGGCACTCAAACGACTACTGTTGGCTCCGGTACGCTTGGAACGGTGTTACTTCAGACTGCGCTCCCCTTCCCAACATCCTACACTACTGTTACCTCTGGCGTCCTGGGGGCGGTCTTTACTGGCACTCAGACCACAACGATCGGCACAGGCACTCTGGCAACCGTCCTGCTCCAGACCGCACTTCCTTTCCCTACGTCGTACACGACTATTACCACTGGCATCCTGGGTGCCACTTTTACCGGCACGCAGGTGTCTACCGTGGGCACCGGTACTCTGGCAACCGTCTTAGTACAAACGGCACTGCCCTTCCCCACCGGCTACACGACGGTCACAACTGGCATTCAGGGGGCTACTTTCACCGGAACCCAAGTGACTACGGTCGGAACTGGCACTTTAGCAACAGTCCTGATCCAGACTGCCTTACCCTTCCCCACGTCGTACACAACAATCACGACCGGAATTCTCGGCGAGACATTCATCGGTACCCGAATTTCCACGGTTGGAACTGGCACCTTGGCAACTGTGCTTGTCCAAACTGCCCTGCCTGTGCCCACTCTGTATACCACAATTACTACCGGAGTCCTGGGGGCAACTTTCACGGGAACGCAGACAACAACGGTCGGGAGTGGCACATTGGCTACGGTTCTGTTCCAAACTCCTCTGCCTATTCCAACCTCATATGTCACGCTAACAACCGGCGTTATTGGGGCTACCTTTACGGGCACCCAGACAACAACGCTTGCGGGCAGTGGGACCGTGGCGACAGTACTGCTCCAAACCTCTCTTCCCTTCCCGACATCCTACACTACAATCTTCTCGGGAGTCCCTGGGGCGTTGTTCACTGGTACGCAGACAACCACATTGGCCGGCACTGGAACGATTGCAACGGTTGTCCTCCAGACAGCCCTGCCTCTGCCCACGGCATACACGACCATCTTCTCGGCCGTTCCCGGCGCTACTTTCCCAGGTACCCAGACGATCACTCTCTCGGCGACTGGAACACTGGCTACTGTACTGGTCCAATCCTCGGTCCCCATTCCAACGTCGTACACGACAGTTTTCACGGGCATTCCCGGCGCTACATTCGCAGGCCCCCAGACGACTACGATTGCAGGTACGGGCAATATCGCAACCGTTCTGATTCAGACTGCGCTGCCCATCCCGACATCATACACCACGATTGTCACGGGTATTCCTGGCACCGTATTCCCCGGAACCCAGACGGTCACGCTGTCAGCAACTGGTACCTTGGGTACAGTGCTGCTTCAAACCGCGATCCCGTATACTACTGTCCTCACTGGCATCCCTGGAACTTTCATCGGTACTCAGGCAATCACCATTCCTCCAGTTGGCAGCTTGATCGGGACCATTCTGCTCCAGACCGCGCTGCCGCTGTCTTATACCACAGTCACCAGTGGCCTCACCAGCGACTTCACGGGGACTCGCACCATCACGTTGGACGGCACCGGTGCCAACGTCCGCACTGTCGTCCTCGAGACTGCGATCCCAAGGACTGTCATCGTCTCGTACACGACAATCATCACGGGCGTTCTTGGCACTTTCACCGGCACCCAGACGTCCACTATCCCTACGACGGGACCTGGCCAGAGCCTCGTCACTGTGCTCTTGAAGACTGCCATCGCTCCGTTGTCTTTCGTGACCGTTACTTCTGGTGTTGTTGGCACTTTCACTGGCACCCAGACGGTCACTCTATCCACCACTCCAGGCCAGACGCTCGGAACCATCGTCCTGCAGACCGCTTTGCCCGCTACCTCGTACACGACCGTTCTCTCCGGCGTGCCCGGAACCTTCACGGGCACTTCGTTGGTCACGCTCAGCGGCACTGGCCCTCTCATTACAGTCATTGCAGAGACGGCTACACCAACGACGTCCTTCACTACAGTGATTTCAGGTATTCCTGGCAATTTCGCTGGGACTTCTTTCACCACCCTTCCGGGCTCTGGTCTCGTTCGAACCGTGCTTGGGCAGACCGCAATCCCGACCACCGGCTTCACGACCATTCCTACCGGCGTTCCTGGCAACTTCCAAGGCACCTCACTGGTCACTCTCAGTGGCAGCGGTACTCTTATTACCGTCCTTGCCCAAACCGCGATACCCACGACAGCTTTCACCACCATCCCAACTGGCGTTCCTGGTAACTTCCAGGGCACATCTCTGGTCACCCTCACGGGTTCAGGCACGCTCATCACGGTCCTCGCCCAGACGGCGGTGCCGACGACGGTCTACACCACGATTCCTACTGGTGTACCTGGCGTGTTTACGGGAACGTCCTTGGTCACTTTGAGCGGCTCTGGATCTCTCATCACCGTCCTCGCTCAAACCGCCCAGCCTACGACTTCTTACACGACCATATTCACGGCCGTACCCGGCATCTTTACAGGAACTTCACTGATCACTCTTACGGGAAGCGGAAACATCATCACGGTTCTCGCGCAAACTGCTCAGCCCACCACGAACTACGTGACCGTCACGTCGGGAGTTCCTGGCGCAACCTTTACTGGTATATCACTGACTACACTCGACGGCAGTGGGCTTACCCGAACTGTCGTCGCCCAGACAGCGCTACAGACGACTTCCTACATTACAATCCCCTCAGGCGTCACTGGAGGTACTTTTACCGGTACTTCGCTTATCACTCTGACCGGCCCGGGGCTCGTCCAAACGGTCCTTGCAGCAACGGCGGTGCCGACAACCTCATTTGTTACGATTCCCTCCGGAGTCACTGGGGCCACGTTCGCCGGCACTTCTTTCTCGACTGTGCCTGGAAGCGGTCTCATCCGCACCGTTATCGCAGCCACTGCAGTCCCGACGACGTCCTTCATCACAATTCCGTCGGGCGTTACTGGGGCCACCTTCATTGGCACTTCCTTGTCTACAATTCCAGGGGATGGTCTTATCCGGACGGTCATCGCGGCCACGGCCGTGACGACGACCTCCTTCGTCACCGTCCTCTCGGGTGTCGTGGGCGGCACGTTTACTGGAACATCTTTCTCGACTGTTCCCGGTAGTGGCCTCATTCGTACCGTCATTGCTGCCACCGCTGTCCCAACCACTTCGTACGTAACTGTCACTTCAGGTATCCTGGGCGCGACTTTCACGGGAACCTCTTTCGTTACACAATCTGGATCAGGCCTCGTCCAGACGGTGGTTGCGCAGACGGCGATCCCCATCAGCACCTCTTACACAACCATCCCCACGGGAGTTACTGGCACCTTCTCGGGAACGCGGTTCACCACTCTCTCCGGGACTGGGAGCATCGGCACTGTCCTGGCCCAGACGAGGATCCCCACGGCGACTCGCGTTGTCACTACCACCTCCCAGCCGGCAGGATGTATCCCTACTCCCGCCGCTTCCCCAGTTGGCTTTTGCTTGCCGGCAGCATCATCTACCGCGCTCGGAAACCTCATTCCAGCGTCTTGTCGAGCCTTGGATGCTACAACTGGTGGTCTCCTTTCACTACCAATCGTGCCTACTATTGCCCAACTCCAGAGCTGCGCGAACGACCTGGGCACCGCCGCCGGCATTGGAAATGTTCCGACGTGTCTCGTTACCAGTCTCGGAAACGTTGTTGGTTCCCTCTTGGGTGGTCGGTACGAGGACTGTATCAGGAGGGCTCTGGGAAACCAATGTATCACCGGCCTCCCAACAACTTGTGTTCAGATCGACGCAGCTACTTCCGCCAACATCAACGCCCAGACGAGCGCGTGCATCAACGACTTGGGCCTTTTCGCCACCGTGTTTGGCGTGTCAAGCTGTGTCGCCCAACTCCCAGGCCGTGGTGTCGTCAACTGCATTAATGGGAAACTTGGCCTTCCGATCAACACCGGCCTTGGGAACACGGCGACCCTCTGCCCGTCGGGCACGGCCTGTCCCCGGCTACCCGTGGATTGCGGTGCGCTTTTGGATGTCTCGCTCGACCTACAGAACGGTCTCGAAGCACAGGTCGACCTTTGCAACGCAGCCCTCGTCATCAACGGCATCACGGGCCTGCTGCAGAACACGGTTTCCAATGTTGTTTGTACGCTCACTGAGACGGTCGGCAGTCTCTTGGGCGACAGGCAGGCGTACGGAAGGTGTATCCAGCAGCAGCTCGACGCACAATGTCGCACATCTTTGCCCGACAGCTGTATCAGGATCAACGCGGCCGCGACGGGAGGCGTTATCACAGCCGCGCTCCAAGCTACAGACCTCGTCGCTTGTATCTTGGACCTCCAGCTCCTGGCCAACCGGGTCGATCCCAACTGTTTCAAACTATCACTAGGCAGAGAGGGCATCGTCAGCTGTCTCAATCTCAGCCTGTTCGGTATCGCCACCGCCACCGTTGTCACGTGAGACGTCCCTTAGTCGACGTCTCCGACTTGTCTCAATTTTTCTTTTGTCTCTTCATGTTGCGGAAAACAAGATTGGTTCAATTTCATATGGATACCACTACGCTCCTTGAAACTCTCAGGAAACTACTGTCTCTACTACGCCAGACACACCTTATTACACACTGTTGCTGGCGGGTGCAACAATGCTTAATCATGTAATCATAATATCAACAAGACCTTCATTTCTGCTCAAACAAGACCCGGAGCGAATCGGCAGTGAGTTGCACTGTCGTCGCCATTGAATGAATACCATGCCGTCATAAAAATAAGCATGCAATCAATATCGTCATCAAGGTATCCCAGCTAAACAATGAAATGTTCCCAACGTCCATGCGCTTTACGCAGCATCGGCATACTCCCAAATGTACTTCTCGACTACGTCGAGCGGCTTGATCTCTTCGTTCTCCTTTTTGATCTCCATAACCCTCTTCTTATACTTCTCGTTCGACAGCACGTCCTCAACGCCCTCAGCAACCTGCTCGGCGGCCGGGCTACCAGTCTTGAGGTTATGCGCCACGCCAGCCCATTGGGCGCGCATGGCAACCTCGGGCTTGTCCTCAGTGTCGCCGCCGAGGACCATGGGCACGCCGTTGACGATGCCGTGCAGGAAGCCGCCGTAACCTGCGTTCATGACCCAGACATCGGTGTGCGGCAGCAGCGCATCGTACGAGAAGTAGTCGACGACCTTTGTGTTGGCGGGGATCTCAATGTCCTCGGGGAGTGAGGCGCCCTTGACGCCCAGGATGGCGATAACGATCACGTCGTCGCGGTGGGCGAGGCCCTTGATCGTCGGAATGATGAGGTCGTTATAGTTGGTCGCGACGGTACCCTGCGTGACGCCGATGATCTTCTTGTTCCCGGCCGTGACCTCGCCCCACCACTCGGGATACTTGTAGCCGGGGTCGATGGGCTTCGGGGGCAGGCAGCCAGCATACTTGATGGTCGCGGGGAGGTCGACCCTGGGGTATTCAAGGCTCGGCGAGCACATCTGGAGGGTGACATCGAAGCTCGTCTGCCACGTCTCGAAGAGGGTAGCTGGGAACTCCTTGGTCGCACCCAACGACCTCAGAATCTCGTTGTATTCTTGGGCAGGCTTGCCAAAGGGGCCCATTGGGCTGAAGAACATCTCATTGAGCAGCTTGTTGCGGGCGCGGCCGGACTCGGTCGAGTCGGGGGGCAAGCCGGGGCCGAAGGGTGCCGTGTCGATGCTGGTGACGACGACGGGGATAACGTTGATGTCGATGACGGGCGGCCTCGTATCAAAGCCTTTGGGTAGAGGGGCGCCGTACATGATGGGCATGAGACCCATGTACATGGTCTCGTGGACGATGATGATCTGCTGGGAAGGGCGCTCCTCGCGGATCTTTTCGAGGGTGGCCATCAAGACCTTGTGCAGCGGTGTGACCAGCTTGATGAAGACCTCGCTCAGGTCGAACATGAGGCGGGCGACGCCAATGGGAATCTTCTCACGGATCTCGAACAGCTCCTGGTTCAGCATGGGCGGGGTGGGGATGTGCTCGGCGCCGATCCTCTTGACCTGGGCATGGAACTCCTCGCCTACGATCAAGGTGGCTTCGAAGCCTCTCTGAATCATCTCGCCGGCGATCTGGAGGATGGGATTCGTGTGGCCAGTGGCAGCGGCAGCGCAGAATAAGAGGTAGGGACGCTTCTTATTGCCGTCGCCGACACCGGTGTTGGCAACGGCGTCAACTGCCTGTGCAAGAGAGTCTCCTGATACCGTCATGTTGGGTGAATCGAATAGAATATGGGCGGGCTAGAAGGATGGTTTTGGGGTAGATTAACGTGTTTAAGCCAAGGCTACCAAGAAGTAGGGCAGATCGAAAAGGATGGGGGTTGAAGGTTGGGCCAAAATGAACCTCGATCAACACCAGCAGCAGCCTGATACTTATACAACTTTGATCCTCCCAAGACGACTTGTGGGGGTTAGGTCGATATTCCTGTCCTCCTAGCGGCAAACAGGACTAACCGTTGAACTTGACGTGGCCGTGAGCCGCGAGGCTAGAACGACAACAACTTACAGGAGGATGGATGCATGTGTGTGCATGGGTTGACGTCTGACGGCAGATTTTAGCTCAACAAGTGACATACATGGCCATCCCTGGAATAATCTAGCCCACATGTATCTCAAAAAGAAGTACACCACCCCCAATGGACCAATTGTGTGTCATGAAGGCGATCCTTCTCTAGACCGAACCATGTCGGGGCCTGTAGCCCACAGCCAGTCAGCCGGCCAAGGCCAAGCTTGATAAATGCTGGATCTGTCCACAGACATTTCGCCAAACATTTCGCCCAGAACGGGCCAGGACGCAAAACACGGAGGAATCAGATGCTGGCACACGCGGGATGCCATACCTTTGGCGGCGGCCTAATCGCTGGCCGGTGCGTAAACGGAGCCACTCGGTACGATTCCGATGACGTCCTGAGGAACGGGTCAGAAGGATTAGGACCTTTTGTTACCACAGGCTGTTGCCGCCCGTGCTCAGGTCGTAAGCATGAGCTCAAAAAGGGGTTCGGACTAGGCTGTATACTTAGACTGAGGCAAAAGCACGAACAACAAATTCGTAGGTGGCCCATATCCCATATCGGAACTATCCTAGCTTCACGGCAGATGCGGTCTGGTGCGAGAAACGGGGCCTGATCGACACGACTCGGTATGGAGCAAAGGGTCCAAAAGCCCGCCGTCCGAGCGATTCGCTTTTCTGAAATCGACCGAGCCGCGAGTAGTGTGCCGAGATGAGATGTGGCAGTCAGAAACCCATATTCGTCGACGAATGAACCAGAAACCGCGAATAGACAGTCGTGAACTGTGTGAGGTTGCAGCTAGAGTGGCCGTACGTTACAGTCGTACGTTCGCATCTCAGTTATCGCGGCTCTTGGCTTTGTGGAAATGTCGAATTAACTGCAACCCTGATTTGTAAGTTGCGGCCGGAGCCGCGACGCGAGCGGGCCGCGAGGTTCTCCGACCACGCCGAAAATGCTTTGTCGCGGTGCAATTAACGACTCGGCCGAGGCCAACCGTCCGAGGAGGGGCGATCGCCAAAGGAAAAGGCGGAGTCTGATGCGGTAGAGCCTGGACGCCGGCCGGTAGAGAATGCGATCTGACGACCGCCACGAAACCATGATATTACCAAGCTCGCGCGCGGGACAGGACGGGTATCTACAGAATGAGATTTACGAGAGGAGTCGTTGCCATTCTATTCTTGGTGCTTATCAATCGCCGTTGCTGTTGCAACGTAGCGCGCATGTCAGTATCGGTGCATGTGCATGTGTGCTGAACACCAAAATGTCTTGGATTAAAAGCCGATGTTGCTTTTTGTGATACCAATCAATCCAATGAATCAATCTCCTTGGGAAACATCCGATCAGAACGCCATCTCGTTCTTGACTTTTTTTTTCTCCTTGTCCTCCCCAGGCATCTGCAGACTCATGCAGCTGCGGCGGATGTAACCGCCCTGTTCGAAATGCTGGTGGTCGTGCATCATGAGGTTGCAACCCCTTTTCCCTTGCGGTCACCCGTACTCCCAAAGAGCGCTCGTAAACTCCACGGTTTCTTATCGGAACCATCGGACGGCGTAGACGAGTAAATTGTAGAAAACCTTGAGAGGGAAGAAGAAGATGATGATGACTTCGTGGAGCCGTAAACCTCGGTCGGTCGTCCTGCAGCGAGTGAAAGCATCAGTTAGAATCGCAGCGTGAGCATTAGAGCAGCGGGTTTGACTTGCTGATGTTCCCGGCACCCCCGATCCCGTATCCCCTAAACTGTCGGTCCCTCACCGCCGTCTCCTTCACGTCGTGCTCCTCTTCGCCGCTGTCGCTGCTCGCATCGTCCGCGCTTCGCCTCCTCCTCGCCGGGGGCACTGTGCTACCCGCGACGCCTGACTCGAATCTCGGGGTCACTGGGGTCGTCGTCCCGCCCGCGACGACCGCGGATGGCAGCGTCGAAGCCGCAGGCCGCAGGTTCACTGTGGACACGCTGCGGACAACGGCCAACCTCCCCTGAACACGAACGCGGTGCTTGCGCTTTCGCGCGGGTATGAGGTGGTTTGTTTCGGGGTCGGTCTCGCCCGCGTCGTCTTGCGAGTGTCTTCGTTGATTCGGGAGGGAGATCATGGCTAAATGTTCGCCGTTCGCGTCGAGGGTTGTTCGAACCGTGCGATGGATTAGGGGTGGGAATCCCTGCGAAGCGGGTTTCTGGGCAGCGAGAAAGACTGGATCGCCAATTCGCCGCAGCAGGAAAGTTCTCGATCGTGTATCAAATGAGCGGACGCGACAGACGGCAATTGTCCAGTCGTCGCAAAGAGATGGTCTTGGTGGGAGTCTACATGTATCCGGCCAGCTTCACGGTTCGGCACGCAAAGGGGGCAAAAACAAGACTCAGACAAGAGAGACCGGCCGTCGCACTAAAATGATGCGAGTGACGGGGGCACTTTTGTCTTAAGAGACGCCGTGGAGGTTGTGCTGAGCTCAGCCATCATACTAAATGTTAGCTCCTTGCAACACCTTGAACCAACATCCGAACCGCATCCATGGAACGAACTCTAACGAGATAAGGAAGCGGCGTACGGATAGTAAATCGTGGGCGTCTGGCTCGCAACGCGATTTCCTTCTGTCAAGCATTGCAGCAATCTAAACAACCATCTCTAGTGCTGGCCGGACCTCCCCCCCCCCCTCATTAAACCTTGCATTAAGGCCAAGTGGGAAGCCCTAGACCAACACAGGAAACCGGGCATGTTGGGGGTCACATCGCCGGCCACTCAGCCCGGATTTGCGCCGGGGCCCTGTGAGTTGCGCGCCGGCAGCTTCGGGAACCAGATTGTTTCCTCCTTCTCTGTTTTGATTCTATCTGTTCTTGCACGGAGACCACGACTTGGATCCAGTTGAACGGGAAGAACTTTTGGCCCATGCATTCTTCATCCTTTGCTAACCCCGTCAGCAGCACCGCACTAGCAGTTTGTTAGCCCCAGCCAAACCCCCTGCCCATCAGCGCCGTTGGAAGCCTAAACCAGTTCGCAGGATGACAGGATGATAGGATGACAGGGGGCCCTGCATTTTCCTCAATTGGGCAGCCGTGTAAGCAGCCACCTGTTTGCCCGAGACTGTAAACAGACAGGGATGCAGGCTGGCGACTTGTCGTGGAGGAGGAATTGACTTTGGCCCATGTTACACGTGTTTCCCAGGCAGCAAGGCTTAATGCTGTAAGGAACCACTAGATAGATTCCCAACCGCCTCCTGTCAGAACCTTTCCGTCTCGGCCGGTTGTCTCTTTCTCTTGTCAAGTGAGAGCAAACCTCCCAGGACAATTACATGCACATGTACCAAGTCAGTGTCGGCTTAGACTAAGAGGGCTATGGATCGGCAAGTGTCATTGACTATACCACATGTGACCATACTTCTTCTTTGTAAGATATTACCAGCCAGGGTAGAAACATGAATGGCATCAATCCAATCACCCATCCCCTCGGTGGGACTCTTGATGCCCTCGCCCTTGCCTGTCTTGTCCCAAGCTGCGGGCGCATTCTCAAACGGCGTCACGCTCGACAGCAACATGTTCAGCTTCACGTGTGCCTCGTCGATGAGATGAACATCTCGCAATGTCTATTCATGCTATCTTCTGAAGCTTGAAATAACCCTTACTGCCTTTGACCCAGGATCAAGTATAGAGTTTCCGTTGAGTAAACGTCGATACATGTCCTCCGGTCTCATCACAGTCCCCAATAACCAGATCGTCGACACCATCTTCGGGTTTGACATCAAATCTGACTTCGATATCCGCCAGAAGTTTACCTCTAGCCTCATCTGACAATGCTCCGCCGCTCGCTGGTACCGAAATGTTGGGGTTGCTCCTGGTCAAAGTCGAAACGTTCATCAGCAATCGCGGAACCCATATCTGCAAATCCAACACAATGCCAACAACTGTCGCAAACAATAAGATGAGGACGGCTACGACAAGAACGCCTATCCACCCCTTGTCATACCGGAGAGTTCGCACCTGGGTGTGAACCGTTGCCTGTGTCTCTGAGAAGTTGTAGACATTCGACCGGTGCGGTGGGTGTTTTGATTCTGCGATATGCCGGCCAGAGGTATTCCAAGGAGACTGGAATAAACCAACGGTTCTTGAGTTTGTTCTAACGAAATCCAGTCATGGCTTTCCGTCCGATTATACTGCGGCAGTGACCCAATCGTTGGCACTTTGACGTTGCCCCAGGAATCAACACTTGAATTCTTAATATGGGCCGGTGCTGCGATTGGTCCGAGGAAGAGTGTGTTAACAGGAATTTCGATCCCTTTGTAGACCCGCGAGTATCGAGTTGGAAACTCGACATTGAAATTCAGATGCGGCAGCATGACTGAATCGGTCACCATTTCAGTTTGTTGCAACAAAACTCGAAGGGTTGCCTGACCACCCAGGGGTGACAGCGGCTAGACGAGAATGAGAAGGACACCGACGATTCCAAGCCGCTTGGAATCGATTATGGTGGTAACTGTACCAGTCATGGTTACAGGTCCAAACAGGCTGTTCAAAAGGCCAATACGTTCGCCTCTTTGTAATCTCCAATGAGCATAACTCTGACGATTCTTCCCACGACGAAGGCAAAGATTAACATTACAACTGTAGGGCCCTGTGAAGATTGATTAGCGTAAGTTGAGTCCGAAACTGTCTGGGGTTGACGTTTAGATCTTACAGGTACAGAGAATTCATAAGCAAAATGCCAAGTAGATGGTAATTTATCGATATCCCCGCCAATATAGCCGAGCAGAAATCCGGTATAGGTGAGTATGACAGCCGTCAGGGGGAGGGAGAGGGCGTTGAGACAAATCTCTAATGGCCGTGACAATCCGTTCCCAAGCTTCTGCGACGGCCATTGCAACAATATCAGTTTGGTATCGCGTCTTTCTGACAAATCTTCGCTGGTTTTCCCCTCGGGGCTATCTGTCATGCGCGATGTTTAGAGTGTGGTCTCGCGCCCGGTCAGCTCGGGTACCAGAGGGACTTGCCGACTGGAAATGCTTTCTCTGGTGGGCTCCTCTGAGGTCGTCATGGTGAGCAGGATGCGTTCAAAGCTTCAGAGCACCAATTTGGACGTTAAGAGCTCAGCGGTATCTATCGCTCCAGGTAGTATATGTGACGATTTGAGAGATGCTGCATGACTGAGGTGATCTGTGTAGTGTCTGGCCTTTCAGTCCTGGCGGGGGCTGCTGCCTTATCAAGGACGTCACTGAAAAGAGATGTCTAGGGAGTTAGGCATTTCCAAAGCCGGAGCATGCTGTCTCAGCCACAGAGAATTCAGCTGATAGAAAGTGCATGAGGGGTTGTGTTGCACAACGCTGTTAGTAGGTAACTTGGCAACGCAGACGAGAGGGAGGGAGGCTGGAAACGGGAATTCCTGCGCAAACATTCGCCTGTTGTGGCTTTGGGACAACGCATGGGAGATGGGTTCCTTTTCAGAGAAATTGGTACATGCTCTTCACGGCTCCAAGGCCACGCGGATACCGCACAGCAGTGTAGCATGGGCAAGGCTGAATCCCAATTATTCCATACAAGATGGAAATGCCGAAGCTCGATCGTCCTACCGACTGGGCTTAGTGAATGCTGGGCGACAGTCACCCTGAAGGTACCCCACCGTTCCCGTTGATTTGCTGAGCTCTGGAGTTCTTTGGGTAAGATCTACAAGGGGGCGGCTGTGTGGGGAAGGGAGCGCATGTCAAGATCCATGATTGCCGACGATGGATGCTGATGATTTCCAGTTGAATAACCTTCGTGAAGAGAGAAATATTTATACCGATCATTAATCTAAACTTGGACTTTGTTCTGGAGACATTTCTACGCCATGAATCTTGTCATGGTCAGCACAAGTCGAGCTAATATGGTACCATAGTATCTCCGGAGCCCTGCATAAGGTGGTGATGTCTCATTCCGCAGACTGCATGAAGCCCTTTTGGGCTCTCCTCTCAACAACCTCGGCCGATTGGCATAGCATTGAAGAGGGGTAGCTGCAATACGTAACCCGCGACCTTCGTGTCCCATTGACCGTTTCTGAGCGGGCATGTCGCCGTCAGATAACACGACGTGAAAGCAGCTTACCTGGAAACAAGAAGCAACTCCTTGCAACCACTTGGAGACTGTTTTCCCCTCTGGGACAGACCAAGCGTCCTATTATTAGCTCGACCCCCGAAGTCGGCCGCAAACTTAAGCCGTCGGTTCGCCCAACTCCATGTCAACATTCTCTTTTCTTTGACATCAAGTTTACTCTCTCCGGCCAAGGATCATACCCAGTACAATCGTCTCGCTTGAGTTGGCCGATATCATCAATATGGCAGCAACGAACCAAATCATCAAGCTGCCCACGTTCCGCGAACCACCGTCCAAGACACCCGAAAACGCGCATCAGGTCATCGCAGAATGGACCGCCAAGTTCAATGACACACTGACCGACCAGAAGATTGATGCCCTCCCAGAGCTCTTCCGTGACGACGCCTGGATACGCGACTTCATCACGCTGTCCTGGGACTTCCGAACCATCCAAGGCCTCGACGGCATCACGGGCTACTTCCAGGAGAACCTGCACCGGGCCCGTCTCAGCAATATCCAGATACGCGAGCATGGCGCCTTCCAACCGACGTTCCGGGATTTCGGTCCCGGCGTCCACTGGGTGGACAGCATGTTTGACTTTGAGACCGAGGTCGGGCGGGGGAAAGGTATGGTGAGGTTGACGTTGGAGGAGGACAACAGCTGGAAGGCGTTCATGATCAACTTCATCCTTCAAGAGCTCAAAGACGTCAAGGAGAGCGTGGGAATTAACAGGCCGACCGGCTATGTCGACCATACAGGCGGGAACTGGAAAGAGAGACGCGACAGGCAAAAGGAGTTTTTGGACGAGGACCCTGCAGTGTTGGTCATAGGCGCCGGTCAGTACTCCCCATGCGATCACCAACCTGTACGTTTAGATAGGTTATTGATGTGATCGTTTCCACAAGGCCACGCGGGCATTAACATCGGCACACGACTCCGACATCTTGGCGTCCCAACGCTGATGATTGACCGCAACGAACGGGTGGGCGACAGCTGGCGTCAACGTTACAGGGCAAGTGACTCACGATACCCTCCAGATCGGGACGAAAAGAGACTGACATGCTTCTCTAGACCCTCATGACACACGACCCGATCCAGTACTGCCACCTCCCCTTCATCCCCTTCCCCGCCGACTGGCCCATGTTCATGCCCAAAGACAAGCTAGCGGACTGGCTCGAGTCCTACGCGACCATTATGGAGCTCAACATCTGGACGAGCACGACGATCGAGGGCGCCAGCTACGACGACGCGACCAAGACCTGGACGGCCCAGCTTCGCAGGGGCGACGGCACGGTCAGGACCCTCCGGCCGCGCCACATTGTCCTCGCGACGGGGCAGGCCGGCGACCCCATCGCGCCGACGTTCCCGGGCCAGTCCGACTTCAAGGGCATCGTCTACCACGGCAGCGAGCACCGGGACGCGTCCGCTATCGAGGGCCTCTCGTCCAAGAAGGTCCTCGTCGTCGGATCCGGCAACTCGAGCCACGACATCTGCCAGAACTTCCACGAGAGCGGCACGGCCAGCGTGACGATGATCCAGCGCGGGGGGACGTACGTCATCACCGCCAACAAGGGTGTTTTCATGATGCATAAGGGCATGTACGATGAAGGCGGCCCCCCGACCGAGGACGCTGACATCTGCGGTCAGAGCATGCCGAACCCCGTGCAGTTTGCCCTGCACGTCGGCGGGACCAAGATGATCGCCGACGCGGACCGGGAGATCCTGGACGGACTGACCAAGGCCGGGTTCAAGCTCGACTTCGGTCCCGAGGGGAGCGGCATTTATCGTAAGTACATCACCCGCGGCGGCGGCTACTACATCGATATCGGGTGTAGCAAGCTCATCGCCGACGGCAAGGTCAAGGTCCATCACAGCCCAGACGGTATCTCCGGGTTCACGCCTACCGGGCTTGCGCTTGCCGACGGGGCGACTCTGGAAGCCGACATTGTCGTCCTCGCGACGGGGTACGACGGGATGAGATCCAGCGTGCGCAAGATACTCGGCGACCGAGTGGCAGATCGTGTCAAGGAGTGTTGGGACCTGGACGAGCAAGGAGAAATTAACTCGGTGAGTATTTGAGCCTCCCCGTACTGAATACGAGCTTTACTGACGATGGATGGAACAGATCTGGCGGGGCAGTGGTCATCCAGGATTCTGGTATATGGGTGGCAACCTGGCGTTGTGTCGTTCGTACGGACGGTTGTTGGCGTTGCAGATTAAGGCGGTTGAAGAGGGGGTTTACTCACAGACATAGTTGGGCCTGACACTTGACTGGATATATATTTCGGACTACCACAAGCTTGCTACAACTCTGGCTGATGGCCTTGTTTTAAGATTCGAGCACACCAGGATATTCCAACTTCAGAAGAAACATGAATATGACTCAACACCTCATGACGACATGAAGGCAGCACTGCTGTGCAACGCAGAATATAGCAAGCCACTTCTTTCAATAAGCCTGTCCATGGCAATATTGGCGTGGTTTTGGTATCACAGCACGGGTATGAAGCTCAGTATAGCCAACCCCCAGTGAAGACTTGATTGAAAGAGCAGATAAAGAAGTCGGGGTTGTGGCCTAGCACATGAGCAACTTGTTGAGCGGCCCGTCGGCCCAGAGAAGTCGAGGCGTGGGCCATAGGAGACAACGAAGTACCTTGGCCCTCCCCATGTTAGTGAATACATGGCCGAATACTGTATGCCGAGAATGTGAGCAACTAGACAAATGTCTATATGTTGCCGGCAAATCCACCGTGGTTGGCGAATCGCTGTTGGTAGTCGCGCAAATGAGCCCAGTTTCGCATCTCCTCCTCCTCGTCATGTGGAGTCATATTCTCCCCGGCCATGTTGCTGCCGCTCGGACCAGTGCCTTCAAGCTTAAGCAGTACGTCGATGAGTCGCACTAGGGCTTCTTCAGATCTTATAGCCACTGGGCCCTTGCGCTCTGGGGCGTCGTTGAGTAATGTCGATGCCACCTGCCGGATCTTGTTGATGAGCGAGCCGCCATTGGGCTCCAGGTTGCGCTGGGAGATGGACCCGAGAACGTGAAGCAGATTCTGCACGATGAGCTCGCGCTCTGCCGTCATGAGCTCATAGACACGAGCCTCCTCCCCGTCTTCCGCTTCCTTCGCGGCTTTCTCCTCGGGAGATTCGCCTTCTGGGGCATCTTTGCTGGGGTCGGACATATGGACATCACGAAGGTTGAAATACAGCTCGACGTAGAAGGAGCGCGTAGCCAGTTGGGAGACGTAGACGTTGGCCTTTTGAATCTCATACTGAAGCTGCCGTCGCCGTTGGGGCTGGTTCTTAATCACGTTGCGGACGTCGTTGGGAGGCTGACTGTTCGGGTACGCGGGAGGTACATACTGCAGGTCGGCGTCGTCGAGCGCGCCAAACCCACTCGATTGGTCGTGAGATGCGCTGAGCTGAAGCTCTGGCGGAAGGCGGTCGATAATGTCCTTGGCGGCAACGAGAGCATCTCGCAACAGTGACCTCTGGTCGGACCAGGGCAGCGTGCTCATGCCATACACCAGCTCGACGCTCACGATGGCGTTCATGGTAGTGTAGATGTCGATGCCAAATCGAAATCCCGTAAGGAGTGTGACCGAGCTTTCCGGGGGGTATACGATTTCGTGTGCCATGATGTACAGATCGTCGACGTTCTCGGGCAAAGCAGGATACGGCAGGCTCGGCGTAGACGGTGCGATGACGAGATCGGCATGCGAGGCTCCTAGTTGTGAGAACGACCTGAGCGTGTCAGCTATGACGAAAGGCAATAATGTCGGTGATGTTAGGCATGGACTTACCGAACGCCCAGCAACAGGCACCAGAAGATTCGCTTCCCGATCTGGTCCTTGATATGATGGAACGGCAAAGGATCAGGCGAGCAGTTGTCGTTTCCGAACGTGGGAAGCTCGTTGGGGTGTTTCGGGCGGTGGAAACCCAGCTCGCGGATCAGCGACAAGCATTCTGCAGTGAAGTGGCGGTAGCGGTTGACTTCGAAGGTGTAGCCTGCGGCCAGACTCAGAAAGTAGCTGGTGGCAGCATCGTCCAGTGTCTTGGGTTGTTTCACGGCCCAGCGGGCGCCTCGCGAGTCGAGGGCAATATCCCTGCACTTCTCGATCATAACTATGGCGCGGGGAAACAGGTGGGTGCTGTGTTGGGTCTTGAGGTGCTGCCTTGCGCTCCGTGGAAACGAAGCGACGAGGGCACCGATCATGGAGGCGAGCAGGCCGAGAAACTCGGGCTTCGTCCTGTCTTCTCGATTCGCAAAGGATGTTCGGAAGGTTGGTTCGTGGGGGAAGGGCGCAAGCGGGTGGATATAAGTAAAGAAATCGTCGACCAAGAGCTCGAGGATGGGCATCGGGGCGATTGCTTCGGCGTCGAGACGAGGCGGGGCCGGTCCTTCTGCTATCGAGACCAGGGCCTGCGCAGCATTATGGGGAGAGGGTGATGGGTTCGCGGGAGGGCCTCCGTAGGCAGGAAATACGGCGTTGCCGGGTTCGAGTCTCTGCTTCCGGGCAGCCCTCGCGGCCTCGGCGTGCTTGTTCGGAGGGCCTCGTCTCTTGAGCTCGCGATGGAAGGTACAGTCGACGTTAAGCTCCCTGCAGGGCCTGCAAGGAGGACCAGATTCGTCGCATTTGACCTTCCTCTGGGAGCACATGTCGCAAGCTCGGCGAAGTCGGGTCAACTTGGGGTTGACGGTAGGGTCTCGGGACATGGGCATCGGTCCAGGCCCCGGCATTACGGAGCTCGGGGGTCCAGGAATAGGCCCGGGGCCTGGTGCTGGGACGGGGACGTAAGCCGGAGTGAAGGGACCCTGCTGGACGACGGCGACGGAACCATCGGTGACGACAGGGGGAGGAGGTGCAGGTGCTACAGTCGATGGTGGAGGTGGTATTGACTGCCGTTGCTCTTGATGGTCGGGATCGGCGGGCGACTGTGAGGGTAGATGCTGCTGCCCATCCTGCTGCTGCTGCTCTTGTTGCTGCTCCTGCTCGGAAGGCTGCTGATCCGTCTGTTGTTGATCATTCTGCTGCTGCTGCTGCTGGGCAATGTCGGCGGCGGCGGCGGCAGCAGAGCTCAGGTGTTGCTGAACATTGTGGATAGCGGCAGCGGCCGCCGCATCGGACGCGGCCTGGAGGATCTGGAGGCCATTGCTGGCGTAAGCGTGAGCTGTAGCTTGCTGGGAAGCGGTCGGCGAGACGGGCGGTGACGCGGTCGCGATCGTCGTCGTACTCGTCGGCGCCGTTGTCGTCGTCGCGTCGACCGATGGTTGGGATTGCGTCTGCGGCGTCTCTGACGGTTGATGGTCGGACATATCGACAGCGGAGCGAAGGGCCCCCTTAGGCCCAGGTCTTATCTCTCTCTTGGATGCGAGGCCCTGGCCTGCTGGGTCGAATGGCTGATTGTCGGAGAAGCTCCGGCTGCGATTCAGCCGGCTGAGCGGGTTTTCTGGTGTGTGTGTGCGGTGTGGTGCGCGTCCGGAGTGGCCAGACGCGAATACGGGGAAGTGGCCTGCGTGAGGGGAAATCACGTGACAGAGACACTGACGTGGAGAAAAAAATTTGTTCTGGGCACGTGATCTGATGAAGAGAAGGTTCCCAGGTATCTCGGTACCCAAGTACCTACGGTCGTGGGTTGAGGACCTTCACCACGTGATTTGACCAAGGTTACTCGATAACAAATCCGCACTTAGATTTGCAGTTGGTCTGTTAGGAAATTGGCTGCGCTGTTCCTCTTGATGGCCATCCTCGTCCAACACTGAGATCACAATAACAAGGGCTCAATAGACGTCATCAACCCCGGCCATCATCCCCTGGGCGACGGTCCTCATGCCATTCAAACGTGGTTCTCGCTTAAAAGCACTTTCGGCTATTATATTGTCGGCCCTTCTCGCCTCTATGCATGTGTCTCGTAACGTAATGGCCGCCCAGCCCTTCTGGCTGATGAACCAAGACTCCCATAATGACCAGAGCTGACCCGTTCCCAAGGAAAATCCGCCTACAGGCCGCTACTGCACATGGATCGGATCAGCGCCTATCCAGCTCGCTGCCAAGAGCCCGCCATATGAGACCCGGTAGTGTCCTGGCATGACGCCAGACCGTTGGTCGCACAGCTCGTAACGACATGTCTTGTCGGACGTCTCTTGTCGTCTTTCAACAGCGTCCAACTATGCAAGACCATGCCACGCCCACGTTCTAGTCGAGCGGTAACTCTCATTCCGTTCTTCCATTGCTTGGGCCTTGTAACATCGCAACCAGCCGCCCACCGACTAACTCTTCTCCATGCTCTTGTCCAGAGGCCAGTCCGATACTGGAAAGTCGCACCCGGGTTTTCAGACTTCTCAGCTGTCGGTTGGACCACCTTGGAGCAATATCGAACTGCCAATGGGCGCCGGTGACGTTGGATCGACTTCATATATCCTCTCGCCGTGACCCCCTGTTACCCCACCTCCGCGCCGTCGACGTTACTGGTCCGCGTGTGCTTACCTTTTCTCGAAGCAACGGCAGTGCCGAACGCGTGTGGTGGAATGATTTCTGGTCGGCCGAGACCCAGTCGGGCTGCGTTAATTGCCGGCCGTCTAGGGGATTTACCCCAGACCAGGGTCACATCCGCAACCACACCTCATATAACCTCGAGCCACATGACAGCATCCTATGTCGCTGCTCTTCGGTTTGCTGAGGTCGAGGAGTGATGACCTGACTGAGCCTGAGTAGTTCGTCATCAGTTATGTTGAGAAAATAAGGCCAAGTCTGGGTTCTTGAGTGTGAAAAATAAGTTGCAATACTCGCCTTTCAGTACCAGTTCTGAAGCCGTAATCAAGCTGCTGTCTAGTAACATGCTCTGTATAAACAATCCGTCTATGGCGACTATTCCCGACTACCAAGCATCGGAGGGGAGGAGAGTTGTGTCATGCTAATATAACTTGCCGGAAACTCTGTGTTCTAGCTCCTCAGTCAGCTGTTACGTGTGCATTCCCCATCTGCCCCCCGCAACAAACCTTCCGAGATTTCCTGAATCGCTATAACGCTGCCTGAGTCTAGGCTTTGATCTCTCGGATTCGACTCTTGGCTGTTCCAGACCGCAGTGCAGCAGCCCTCCGCTCGAGGATTTGATGCCAGCCAAACTGCCCAGAAACTTGGCGGGGAAGGCTTGTTTTAAATTGGCTCAGTGTCTCTCAGGGTTCTTGATGCTTGGCAGTTGAGGCTCTCTAAGCTGGTGTAAACCGGGAGGCATTTGGCCTCTTTTCCGGTATGAAACAAAAGACATCTCCGTTTGAAGGAGGGAAGAGAGCATCCCTGAATCCGAGAAAAGACGCTGGAAGAAAACACGAGATAGCCAGGCACGATGAGGATGGGCCGTTTCCATGTCCAACCGTATGGTGTGCCATACGGTGCTGGAGCGGCCTCGGATTCCGTCCAATCCCTCATTGTCAGTCGATGCTACCCCTTGCCTCCACTGCTCGACGGCCATACTTTGCCTCCCCCGCATTCACAAGACTGGCTGTGATGTATTGATCGTAAATTGGTTTGATCTTTTGGGCAACACTCATCACCAATAGCTGGCTCGTCTCTCGGTGCCCATCCCCCCTTTTCTTCCTCCCCAGGCTGGCTCCGTGACGTGACACTGTCACGGATCTGGGATCCCCGAAATCCGACGGATGTTGACCTCCGCGGATCGGCCCTGGATGATCCCGCCTCACATGATACCTTCACTGCGTATACCGCGTGAACTCCAGGCGAGCTGGTCATCGACCACCGGCATCTGGACCTCCTTGAGCCACAATATGCCAAGATCTACCCTCACTCCCCAACTATAAGAAGGAGACGCAGAGACATTGGAAAAAGCATGAAAGCAGGGAAACCAAGTGCCTCGTCATTCTAAGCAACACCCTACACCTCCTGTCCATTCTCAACCCAAAGCAAAAAAAAGAGACTCATCATGATGCGGTCTCTGTCCGTCCTCCTCGCGGCCGTCGCCGCGGTCACGGCGCAGCAGGCCGGCACCCAGCAGACGGAAACCCACCCCAAGCTGACCTGGCAAAAGTGCACGGCGTCGAGCTGCTCCAACGTCAACGGCGAGGTCGTCATCGACGCCAACTGGCGCTGGCTCCACGACTCGTCGGGCGCCAACTGCTACGACGGCAACAAGTGGACCGGCAAGTGCACCACGGCCACCGACTGCGCGTCCAAGTGCGCCGTCGAGGGCGCCGACTACGCCGGCACCTACGGCGCCACGACCTCGGGCAACGCTCTCAGCCTCAAGTTCGTCACGCAGCACTCGTACGGCAAGAACATCGGCTCGCGCCTGTACCTCATGAACAGCGCGACAAAGTACGAGATGTTCACGTTGACCGGCAACGAGCTGGCCTTCGACGTCGACCTGTCCCAGGTTGAGTGCGGGCTGAACGGTAGGAGCCCTTGCTGATATGAGACATAGGGAGGAAGAGACATGAGCTGACGACGCGTGACACAGGTGCCCTCTACTTTGTCCAGATGGACGAGGACGGTGGCATGGCCAAGTTCCCGACCAACAAGGCGGGCGCCAAGTACGGCACGGGATACTGCGACGCGCAGTGCGCCCGCGACCTCAAGTTCGTCGGCGGCAAGGCCAACGTCGAGGGCTGGGTACCCTCTTCCAACGACGCCAATGCTGGTGTTGGTCCTTACGGCGCCTGCTGCGCCGAGATGGACGTCTGGGGTATGTTGATGTTCATGTTCTCGAGGCACTGTGGCCATGAACGGCGGCTCGTGCCAATAAACGCTCGTACACTGACAACGCGATAGAGTCCAACTCCCACTCCTTCGCGGTCACGCCTCACCCGTGCCAGAACAACGCCTACCACGTCTGCGAGAAGTCGGGCTGCGGCGGGACGTACTCGGACGACCGCTTCGCCGGCGACTGCGACGCCAACGGCTGTGACTTCAACCCCTACCGAATGGGGGCCACCAGCTTTTACGGCAAGGGCAAGACGGTCGACACGTCCCAGAAGTTTACGTGAGTTGCGGCACTCCCCTCTATTTTCTAAGGAAGGAAATGACATGATGGAAACAAACCACTGACCTGGGCCAACAGCGTCGTCACGCAGTTCTCCAACAACAAGGTGGCGCAGTACTTCGTCCAGGGCGGCAAGAAGATCCAGATGCCCAACTCGGCCGTCAGCGGCGTCAGCGGCAACGCGGTGACGCCCGAGTTCTGCTCGGCGCAGTTCAAGGCGTTCGGCGACCGCGACCGGTTCTCCGAGGTGGGCGGCTGGTCGAAGCTCAACTCGGCGCTCGGCGGCAAGTGGGTGCTCGTCATGTCCCTCTGGGACGACCACTACGCCAACATGCTCTGGCTCGACTCCGTCTACCCGCCCGAGAAGGCCGGCCAGCCCGGCGCGGCCAGAGGCGACTGCCCGACCAACTCGGGAGTGCCTTCCGAGGTCGAGTCCAAGTACGCCAGCGTACGTTCTCCCTCTCTTTCCTTTGACTCGTTGTATCTTGATCGTTTATACCCTTATTATTTTCTTGCTCTCTCTTTCGCGGGTTTCGTTGACGTTACACGCGTTCCTGATGCGGTTTGCTGATAATGTCTTGCCAGGCCACTGTCACCTACTCCAACATTCGCTTCGGACCCATCGGCTCGACCGTCAAATAAGGGGCGACAAGCAGGTTCCGGCAAGAACTAGGGGGACATTTTTGCCGGGTTTCGTCTGGTTCGGTCCGCAATACTCTCGTAAGTGTGCGTTGGGTTTATGCAGGAACGCCGCCATGGTCGTACGGGACGGTGCGGTGCGGTACGGTACGTCTCCGATAGGGACACGAAGGGGAGGGGAGTATCGTAAAGCACGCGGGAGGGTGGAGGAGGCAGGGGGAGTCGAGTTCGTTCAGAACCTGGAGAGGGCGGTGAGTTTCTTCTTCGTACTTTGTCCGTATATTTACCAGAATGAAAATTCCTTCGAGAAACAGGTGTTCAGCTGGGGTGTGAGGAACTCTTGTTAGCTTCGCCCAGGCTGTCAAGGACTGTAACATGCAAAGCACATGGGAAGCGGCACTACCTGCTTTCACAACTGCCTTGCAGGTTGCATAGAGCCACCAGCCATAGCCATGACTTGGTCGTCTGGAACTGGCAGAGGTACCTACCGTATTCATGGATGGAGGGTTATAACCGTCTTTTCCTTCCAGCATCCTGATGTTACTGGAGGTTTTGCGACCATTACTTATCCACTTTCCGCCACCGTTTTGCCTCACCGTTTTCTCTGGCTAGGCCAGACATATGGAGTACCATCCCTGGCCGTAGGCAACACCTACCCAGCACCTAGGATCGCAAGTAGCCATGGGAGAGCCGACAAATCTTAGTACCTGCTCGGGAGCAACCAACACACACCGATGGCCATCTACATTTACTTTAGTATGGGGAGCAAGCCCAACGACAATTACAGACAGACACGGGTTACAGCGTATGCCCTAGGCCCCCAAGGTGTTATCCTGTGGTAGTCTTATTGTACCTGACAGCTAATACTAATATAGAACGCATCGGATAGAAGATACAAATACGTTGGAGTTGGCCAGTTGGCAGATTGGCTACCTGTGTACCTACCTTGTAAGTGCTCCCGTCTGCGCATGTACCTCAGTATTCGGTGTTATGTTTTGCCTTGTAGGCTGTATGCTGACGTTAACGCCGCTACATGTCTAATGTAGAACGTAGTGGAGTCGGGCCATTCCTCCAGACCAATCAGGGGTCTCTCGCTGTTTTTCCCGTCTTCCAATGGCGTCCTTCTCCGGTTGAGATGCTTTGGGGTGCGAGTGCAGCAGGGCGAGCGCCTGTTGTGAGAGGGCGGCCAATGAGCTTCAGCGCTCACACCGGAGTCGTTCCGGTGACGCATCGCTGTTGTCAGAGCCTTTTCAACCACTGAGAATCATGGACCCAATTGACACCCCCCTCTCCCCGAGACGTAGCGTAAATTAATACATCTCCTCGGGCTCTCAAGCCCACCTAGCAATGTACCTATTTCACACATGTCCCAGTGGGAACGTGTCGCCGAAGGCCGATAGGGTCTAGGTATTTGGTGATCATTCAGGTCTTGGACCCGCGGACTTGTTAGGTGCTGGGTACCTAGGTAAGCAAGTAAGGGAGCAGGACATGGCCTTGTATAGCGTTGAAAAAAAAGAACCCATGCGTGTATACCTAGATACTATTAGTATAGAGATATATCTAAATATCTAGGTATCGAGGTACAGGAGACACGAGTGAACAGAGTTCCGCTTAATGGGACGGGGCACTGCGCTAGGCCAATCCACCGTCTTCCTGTCCCCCAGCGGTAACATGACATGCCTCCCACGCTGTCATTGCACATACTTTGTTTTGAGCGTGGCAGAAGCATGCATTCTTTGTCGAATCAACAGCCGCCTCCGTCGTGTCATAGCAGCGGGAGTCTACTTTGATTTAGTCTTGCCACTGATTTGTTCACCGTTGATGGCCTTGCAACAATCTACCTAGACGGGGCAAATGCTCCGCTCGAGAAGCCTCAAACGCCGAACACACCACCCACTGAGGTCTTCATACCGGAACGCACTCCGTTGTGGCGTCTCGAAAAGTCAGATCAAAACGAAACGAAACGAACAAAGTCCTTGCTAGGTAGCTACTAGTACCTAGATAACCTATTTGGTTTTGCACCATCTGACATCATTACACAATACCCCCTCTTTACTAGTTCTCTCTTCCCTTCGTTCTCTCTTTCTCTCTCTCTCTACCCTATTTTCCCCTGGGTCTGCCGCTGACGGCACATCCACATGCAGTCAGTATGTGATACTGGGCCAGGCTGCTCCGGCCGCGGCTACGGCTGTTGGCATGCGTGCATGGATGGATGGACGGGCGACGTGCGGCTGGCGTTGAACGGTGCGAGACCTACCAACTGTTAGCGGACCTGACCCTGTCCAGGCCGGGGCTTACCTGTAATACCGTCTCATGCCAGCAATTATTTCCTTCTTTTGCTTACTGCAGTGGAGTTTGCCGTGGCTGGGTACTACGTCAAGTTACTTACCACTCACCTACCTCACCATGGTCCGTGGATACATGATTAACGTCCGTCTCAATCTTATGTTGGACCAAGGGCCCCTCAACAGCATAACCGAACGATATCGCGCCTTCCTTCGTCCCCTGTTATGTGCCCCTTTTTGAGACTGGACCTTGTTGGCGTTGGGCCGGATTGGATAACAATGAACTGAGGTCCAGGTCTAGGAGTCCATCCAACACCCAGAGTTCCGCGGCATAACCAGCTACCCCAGAGGCCAAACAGAGGTTAGAGGCGCTCATGCTTCGGCCTCCCTCCCCCGAGGAACGAACCACGCTTTACAGTCTTTTCCCCCCTTGTCTTCCCTGCAAAATCACCAACGCCCAACTATCGACCTTCTCCTCCTCCCCCTTCCCCACCTCCCCAACCGCGGTCACCACTCGCGGGCTCGCCATCATGGACTCACGGTCACCAGGCGCGCGTCCGCCGGTTCCCGAGGGCGAGGCGAGCGCGGCGTCAACTGCCTTTAGACCGATCCTCCCAGCCATCACTGCCGGATCGAGCCAGGGACTCGGAACTGGCACGTTCCCTGATCGGTTAACTAAGCACCCACGACATCAAGTGCCGTCGGCTTGTCTTCAGTGCCGCAGGCGGAAAGTCAAGGTAAATAGTAAAACTTGTCCATCAAACACTCATTCACAGAATCTGCGGCCCCTTTTTTATTTCCCCCCCTTCAACAGAGTCAATTGGCTATGTGTCAACGCACATCGCCAATCTGTAGGCGTCCATCCATCCATCTCACTTGACTCTTGCGTTCCATTCAGAAAAGCTGCACCCCCTCCCCCTTTCCCCAATGTTTTTATTTTGCTGCGGTCGCTCCGCATATCGGCCGAGAAGCTAGAGTCCCGTCTTTACCGAGTGGGGGCAGCAAATAGCACATCCGCAAATAGCTCTTGTCTCGTGTCTATCCCCCCTTTTGTCAATTGTCCAAAATGCTTGATAGCTCCCGAGGAGAGGGAGACGCGTACAGAGTCTTCGAAACTTCCAAGCCAACATACAATCGACAGTCGCGACGGGGAACAAAGGAGAACGCTGACAGAATGTGACGAAACTCACAGTGCTCGGGAACCAGGCCGGCATGCTGGCGATGCGCGACACAGGACCTCGAATGCGAATGGGATACTGAGCCCGACACCTCGCGGGTCGTCTCGATCCGTCGGCGCAAAGAGGAGCTCGAACGCGAGAACGAGGACCTCCACGAGCTGCTGCGCTTCCTGCAGGCGCGTCCTGAGGAGGAGGCCGTCGAGATCTTCAAGCGCCTGCGCGCCTCCGGCGACGCCCTGCAGGTCCTCGACTTCGTCCGCAGCGGCGACCTCCTACTGCGGAGGCCGCCGGGGCCGGAACTCGTCGGTGGCAAAGGTGCCGGCCCAAGCAACCCTGTGCTGAACGCTGACGATGTTGACGATGATCTACCCGCAAGCTCCGCCACCATACGCGTCCCCGCCCGTCCGTGGACGACCCTTGCCAACGACGGCGTTGTCTCCGAGCTGGTCGCCGCCTTCTTCCTCTGGGACGAGCCATTTCTGCTCGCCTTCGTGGACCGCGATGCCTTCCTTGAGGACATGCAGGACGCCTCGCCCGAGACTGCTTCGTACTGCTCCCCCTTGCTCGTAAACGCCATCTGCGCCCTCCGCAGCGTGAGTCTAAAAACCACCTCAATCCCCTCTTCGACTTCGAGATCGTTGTCAGCTAATCACATCTCTTCCGGCCGCTCTAGCACACCTCAAGACGAGCAAAAGCCTACGGACACGTGAACGGGTGCGACATGCGAACACGCTTCTTCGACGAGGCCAAACACCTCCTGGACAAGGAAAACGGACGCGTCTCGCTGACGACGGCACAAGCGCTCTTCATCATGCACCTCTCGGCGGCCGCCACCGGAACCGATCGCGCGGCGCGCATGTACCTCCTGGCGGCCTGCGACATGGCCCAGAGGCCGAAGGTTCTCGCCGGCGGCAGTAACGGGGGCGGTGGAGGAGGGAAATCGGCGAAAGAACAGGAGCGGCATCTGCAGATCATGTCAAGGGCCCTCTGGGGGATGTACTGCTTCGAGAGGTTAGTAAATACAGCCAGTCGAGACTTCGACAGGAACCGTCACTGCAATCAACCTGTTGACACCGCCTTCCTCGTAGCATCTTCGCCTTTGCGTACCTTCGACCGTCCTTTCTTCCAGCTCCGTCAATTCCGCGACTGTTCGTCGATAAAAACCTCCTAAACCCGTCGGAACGGCTGTCCCCAGCCCAACGAAACGCGCTCCTCCTCGACGCGACGTGTGACCTGTCGATACTGTTCAACGAGACAATGCTTTACAACCAGCGTACGCGCGCGAGCGACGTTGGGACCGAGGAGGATATCCAGAGGCGTATCGCGCTGTTCGACGCGCTGCGTTCGTGGCGAACTCTGGTACCTCAACACCTACACGAAGTGGATGGTTTCTGGCCGCCCGCCTACTATGTGAGGTTAGGACCGCAGCCGCCCTCTCTCTTCTCCCCTCGGACGTGATTTCGATCTGCCTTGGGGGCATTTTTCATTGTCTTGGTTCTGGGGCGTTGTACTGACTGCTGGGAAGAGCCTTTGAGGACCAGGTGATTCTAGGTATCTTCCGGCCCCTGAGGCCAGATCTTCAACTGCCGCAAGACGGCCTCGCCGGCGACCTCCTCGTGGCCTACTGCGAGCGGACCATCGCCGGCGTCGAGGAGTACGAGCGCGCAATATCCCTGAGGGACTGCTCCAGCATGATTCTCCTGCCGCTGTTTCACGCCGCTGTCACGCTGGCCAGGCTCCTCGACAGGCCAAAATCTCACGACGTATTCGCCCGGACGAGCCGGCTGATACGAGACCGGGTCGACGACTTCCCGCTCGCCGCGTTCCTCCTGCAGGGGCTCTTGGCCGTGGCCGCAGACGGCGGGACGCAGATTCCGCATGCAGCGAAGCAATGGTTCGAGGGCCTGCCGCTGGACGAGAGCATGCTTAGAGACGTGCCCATCAGCTTCGTCCTCCCCGCGCAGTACGAGAGCGCGACCGAGCAGGACCACGGGGACGGCGGCGGCATACAGCTGGGGCACCTCATCTCTAGCTGGAGCTGGCTGTCCGTGTCCGACTGAGAAATGTCGTCACGGGTACGTCAGCAGAGATAGTTACGTAGAGATCATCGCTGTTTGATGTGACAAGATGGAGGAGAGAGGGAAGGCCAGGTGACGTGACGGGACATGTGCGTGTTGTTTTACGTGATACCCCTCAAGCCGGAGCTCATCCGCTCCCTTATCGAATCAATCGCGTCCATATCGCATCCACCGTTCCGTCAGTTGAGTGTGGCTGTTGAGGTCAGATGCCCAGCCTGCGCAGGGAGGAACCTTGGTGCTGTCGTTCGACTCCAAGGTCTACATTCAACAACCACAACAGTCTTTGATCCAAGCGTTCCCTTGCAGTGTGGTGTGTCCAGTCAACCCACGAGGAAAATCGATTTGGGTGTTGCCCGTCGACCGGCAGGACTGTGGGGCCGGTCGGGGCCGGCATCGTCCGGAAAGCCGGAGACGATTTTGTTGTGGTGATCCGGAATTCCCGGTCCTATCTACGTAGAAAGATCGATGGCTTTTACGCCCGCCAATTCGCTTGAAAGCCCAGAGTAGCCGGCCAATTCTGGGGCCATGCAGAAGTCCCAAACATCCAACGCATTGTTGCTGCTGTGCCCAATCTTTTGTGGCGCGACAATTGCTCATTGCCCCTCAACGGGACTGCGTTCAAAGTGCAGAGGCAGGCAGTGCTAATATGACACCTCGCTGGGCTTTCTGCGATGAACAACCGCAAACAAACTATTTCATAGGAACTTTGATGTTCTTGTTGGCTCTGCTTTCGACAGCTCGGCCCCCAGATATTGAGCGCATTTTGTTGGTGCCCCGCTCTCATTGCATCTGTATTGCACCGCCCTGCCGCATTGCCGCAGCAGCCCCTGCGGCAGGGACAAAAGACGGAAGTTCTTTTCGAATTTGGGGGAAAGTAGTGTTCGATCAGCCTGGCCTCCCCGGTAAGATAGCCGCAGCGCAACCCAGCACATGCTGTGGGTCGAAGCGCGAGACACCAGGTTATCGTAGATGCATCCACCAAAGCGTCGTTCCGTTGGTGCTGGCAGCCTGGGAAGACTTCTTCAAACCCCCAAAGCGGAGATTTCTCTTGCCACACCAACTGGCCCCCAAATGCCTATTCTTGATTGCTGGACATGGTCCCCCGGCTAAGAAACAGACGAAGCAAAAGAAAGAACCCAATTGCCTGTCCCCAATCAAGCTCTCGGCCGAGGCTCCGAAAAGCTTCCCCTGCATGTCATGGATCCCTGCTGGGCTCATCCCGATCCCGTGTTGGCTTGTAAGTCAGCCTTCGGAAACATCCATCCATATCACGATAGTTGCATGTAGCTGGCAGGGCAGCAAAGTGCTTGCCAGCCGGCCATATAAGGCGGACTGTATCTGCTCCCAAACGTCTTCTTTCACTCAGTTCATCACCACTCACAAACGCAACAACACAACAACTTCAACCAGCAACAGCAACAATCCTCCTCAACCATCCGTCTTCACTATACCGAGCCCTCAAGTTCTAAACTTATTCGCCTTCTTAGGCCAATCACACGAAGCCTCCTTACACCACATCACTCAAAACATCAATCACAATGCAGTTTACATCCGCCCTCGCCGTTCTCCTCAGCGTCGTTGCCAGTGCCAATGCCGGGCTCATCGACTACCCCCCAGAGCCCGACCCGTACTACCACAACAACGCCCCTCCCCGCGCGGATCAGACCGAGGGCACCATCTGCGGCGTGGACAACATCTCCATCACGAACAACCTCCCCCAGGCCTCCCGCAGCTTCAAGGACAGCGCCTACCACTACCTCAACAACCTCCCGGGCAACGCCAAGATGTCACCCGGCCCCGGCAAGTGCGAGCGCGTCTCTTGCGCCTACAACCTGGGCATCTACTTCTGCAACGACAACAAGCACGACATCGAGGTGCCCTGGACCGACATCGCCAAGTACGCCAACGACGTCGCCATGGTCTGCGGTGGCGGCCTGCACAGGTCCAAGAACGGCGTCGATCTCGACCCCTACGGATCGGATTACTTCGATTTCCGCAGTGCGAAGAGGCGTACGAACGGACAGAAGTTCAACAAGGACGGGTGGAACGTCTACCTCAACGGCGACGTTTGCTAGATGGAGTTTCTTCGAGTTGGGTATCGTGGTCTCGGGGTTTCTGGGTGTCTGGGTGTCTGGGAACTGTTTTGCTAGACTTTGAATTTGGTGTTATGCATAGGTAGATTCAATTTCACACGGTTTCCTCCCGAGTACCAATCAAAGTGATTGATGCCAAACACAGCAAACATGTGCGATTGGTGAAAAAGGCCATTCTGGCCTCATGTCCTGGGCGTGCGCGCGTGATTGTTGGTTTGCGTACTTTATACGCGTGCTGCATACGGGTTTTCTGATCGCCTTCTGCTTGCCCCTCAAATTCGCCGTATCACTGCTTCCACACGGCATAAGACTTCATCGCGCCGTTCTGCCATTCCGAGAGGACTGCAGACGACCAGTCCACGTCGTAGCAAGGCGGCTCCCAGGCCTTGGCTCCCGAGGGGCAGTCGTAATCTCTGCAAACGATGCGTCAGTGTGCTCCCCGAGAAACGGGGCCAATGCATGCGCAACCTACCCGTAGAACCTCACGCAGGTGTTGCCCTTCATGATGACCCAGTTCGCCTTCTGGGACCAGCCGTCAGGGCCGCTCTGCATGTTTACTACAGAAGTTTGTTAGATCCACTTGGTTGAAGGCGGGAAAAGAGGAGGCCGACTAACCGCAGCTGCCGGTGGCGGGGCAGACCTCGTGCTCCTCATACTCGTAAAAGGTGCTCCTCATGAACGTAAGGCTGACCTGGTTCTGGGCCGTGTTGCAGACTGCAGACACCAAAGGAACGACGAGAGCGAGGCTGAAGAATTTCATGTTGGCTGTTGGTGCGGTATTGTCGTATCTGAGATCCAGCAAGTTGTAGCTGTGCCCTCGACGGGAAGGTTACAGAAATGAAGAATGATTGGCGTTGGTTCTTCGTTCATATTCCAACCCGAGCCAGAGCGGGTAGCTCTCTGTCTTATACTCGAGGGCATGGCTCTAACACTCGGCTAACTCTTCTATCCATCGACGGGGCGCAATGATGGACTTGATGCCAATTTCTGGCCCTGAAGGATTCTGCAACGTCGGCGACAAAAGTGCGACTGAACCAATAGAAAGCACGCAGCCACGTGAACCACCTTCCCATTTTCATCAAAGTACGGCGCAACCAGCCTGTATAGTCAATTTAGTTGCAGGCCAAGAACAGTTCCAGAGAGAGGAATGTGGAGGATCGTGTCAAAACCCACCTCGCCCGGCCTGGATCTGACAGACTGACGATCCACGTACCGATCAAGGGTATCCGTGCGGACTTGCCCGTGCTGACCATGCATGAAGTACTGCATGTACGAACAGGAAGAAGCAGACCAGAGGATATGAGGTGGACGTCGACGGGAGGATCCGACGCTACTTCATGGATCAAGCCGCAGAGAAGTAAACAAAAGTAGAGACCAACCGAACGAAAGCGCTCGTCGTGAACTCCAAAAGGCCTTGTGGTAGTGGAATGGTTAAAATGGAATGGTGCTTCGCCCAGCGCTGTTAAAGACTCATCTAGTGTCATTCAAGCTTAAGTTCAACACCAAGTGTCAAAATATCGAACAAGCCGTGTTACATTCAGTGTATGTCGTTGTCAAGAAGTCTGAACGGTCGACGCCACCGGATCGTGAAGGCGGCACTCGGACGAGATATGTGGGGCGCATGGGGCCGATTCTCGGACTGGGAATGCGTGGGGGGCCGGGTGGCGTGGGCAGGCCCAGTGGCAGAGAAGTAATCAACCCCTAGTGCCCTAAAGTGGCCGCACGATTGTCGATGATAGTGGACTTGTACCAGAAAAGAATTGGTTCACACTACACTTGTTCTGTTGCTTGTTGCTATCGGTACTGTTGCGAGTCTGGTTTGTGACCTAGGTACCTCTTGACGCGCAACTAGGGCTGGGCCATTTGTTGGAGATGTCGTGGACACCTTCCCGTGTGGACGTGGTAAGGCTAATTTCGAGAAGCTATTTCCTTAAGTCATGATGACGGTGATCATCGGTAGAGAAAAAGAGCGGATGACTTGTTACTTGGTACAACAGTGGAGTTGGAGTCTGCTGGCGTGTGGTGCCACGAGGCGATGGAAACAACAGCAAGTTCGGTTTGATTGGGAGCGGGGGGTTGTTCAGATAGGTCAACCCTAGTACCGATTCGTGTATGGTTCTGACTCCCGCGTCCGAGTTCAGGACGCGGGATAGTAAGCTGAATCGATCACAACTCCCCAGGGCCCAGAGTAGCGGTTGGGTGTTTGATTTGTACTTAATGATGACGGAAGGTATTGAACAGCGGCTTGGGCAATTTTAAACATGGATCGCGCAGCGCGCCAGCAGCTTCAACGCTACACTTCCCGGGAACTTGGCTGCTCATGTCGACTTTGCATCGATCTTTTAGTGCGTCAGGGGGCTCAAGCAGATCAGTGTAGGGAAGGGGTGGCTTTGCCCCAACGATGGCTACAAATCGAAAAAGCTCGTTATGATATGCATCAAACGCAGATAGAATGCCCACTTCATTTGTATTGCGGCTCTTGACGGCCTTGCCGCTTGGATAAGACCAACGACCTACATTGAGACTGGAGCCCGCCAGGCACCGGACCATTGCCTCCGTAATAGGACCGCAGGCGCTAAGACACAGCGTGCCCACTTGGAGTAGCCGTAGATTGTAAGCCAGAAAGACTGTGGAGGTGCGAATCTCCGTCTTCGAGGCCGTGGCACCGTCTGTTACGGTCTGGACTGTTGTGGTAGGCAAGGGGTCCAATGTATCAAAGGGCTGAATCGCCTCCCCAAGTCGCTGGGAAGAATGGGATGCCTGTATCCGTACACTGATCTTAAGTACGCAAGAACGATGACAGTCCTCATGTCGAGAAATGCGCGGTCCAGAGGCAGCGTCGCTTAGCCCTCTTCGAACCAAAGCTGCAGGGATGGAAGCCCCTCGTGGACGACAATCGCGTTGGGCGCGGCGGAAAGGCCTGAGAACCACTCGCCTAGAATAAGCGCATGCAGCACCCTTATACGACGGCTACCGTACTCGAAAAGTTTCCTCCTCGAAGAATACGACTCCCGCCGTGGAAACAAACACCGAGAAACATGTCCAGCGTTACGAATTTCATCCTCCTCAATCTCCAGCGGTTTCCCTCAGCCCTTTCCCTTTCCAACCAACCCAGCCCTCGAATATGACTTCCCAGGGCGGAAACGACACGAGCAACTCCTCGAGACCCAAGCCTGAGGTCAGCTTCAGGCCCATACTTCCTGCTCAGCCAACCTCGGATGGCCCACGCGTCCCATCAGGGCCTGAACGGCCACTCAAGCCGCCCAGGCAGCCCGTCCTCGCTGCGTGCCTCCAGTGCCGCAGGAGAAAAGTAAAGGTAACGGTCCTTTCCAGCGGTCGAGAAAGAAAAGAGAGAGGGGAGATATGGTTTCAGCATGGAAAGATTGGAGAAATACGTCCTTTGCCACACATTGTTGCTTGGAAGGCGCCTTAGCATTGGTCTTCGGGGTCGATTCCGGGGATGTGGGGCCCGACCGGCCAGTTGCGTATAGAAGGAAATGTTAGATCATACGTACGCACACACACACACACACATCCTCGCACAAGACTACCCACGCAGATTGGGACCCGGCCTTCCACTTCTACGTCGTTATTGCTTCTAGCTTAGCCGGCACTTCTCGTTTCGACGCGGCAAAAAAAACAGAGTCTACCTGTGCTGACCGTCCCCTTCTTACCCCCTAGTGCACCGGCACGCGACCTGTCTGCTTCCGCTGTACTACTCAGGGACTCGACTGCGAATGGGACACCGAACCGGATACGACCCGCCTCGAGTCTCTAAGAAGACGAAACGACGATCTTGAAAGGGAAAACGAAGATCTTCGTGAGTTCATCAGCTTCCTGTACTCCCGTCCCAGGGAGGAGGCTCTCGAGATCTTCAACCGGCTACGATCAACAAGCGACGCCCTCCAAATCCTCGAACTGGTCCGCGTTGGCGATATGCTACTCAACAACCGATCAGATAACGTATCAAGCTCGCATTACTCTGGGGACAAGTCTGATTCCACGCGCAAAGAGACGATGGGATTGACCCCCGAACGACGGACCAGCCGAGAGGACGCTGGCAAACCAGCTGGGGACAACAACGACGCGGCCTGACCGAGACGATCCAGAAACGAGGAATAATATTACACTACCCCGGAGGAGTTTACGAGACTCTTGGGATCGAAGGGCAGAGATGGCGCGGGTCAAAGACGTGGCTAACTTTGTAGTGGGCTTCGATGACAAGTTGCTTTGACGCGTTCCAGTCGAAGAAGTCTGTTTCCCGATGCAGGGCATTCAATTGTCGTGAATCGCGACCGGACTTTGATCTTTCCCGATACTTTGCGACCAGAACGATCGATTCAATTTAAAAAAGCAACCAGATCTCTTGTCCGACCAAAGAGACTCTCCTCCGATTGTCGTTTCCTCCCTTGGGCACGAAAAAAAGAACGCCGACGCGGGCACGGGAACAGAGCGACCCTCCGCATCTCGAATATAAAGGCAATCTCTAGTTTCGGTAGGGAAAAGCGGGATATTTTCACACGAAAAATGCGCACCAAAAGTGTTTCTGTATTTGCGCAATTGAGAGGCGTTCCGCGGAAGCCGCCAACTGGAAAGGTACGGAATTGTCAACAACTTCGGGCCAAGCCACTTGGGTTGCTGAAACACAACGCCAACCTGACTGAACAACAACACAACAAACAAACAACAATTGCCGCCAATTTCGTTCGCTTTTCTTTTTTTCTCTCAAAACAAAATGCTCTTGGAGAGCCTAACTGAAGACTAATGAGGTCTAGAAAGAAAAAGGCGACGCTCTCTACGAGTTGACTTCCAACCCTCATCAACAATACCTCCTCTACTCGACAACATCCTCCTTGACGAATCGCAAGATATTTTACCGGCCGATTTCCATAAAAATTGGCAGATTAGGAAGATTGTCAAGATTCAGCAACGCTGTTTGGGACAGCAGCGCGATGCTACAAGGACAATAAGGCATGCCATTGGCACATACATCAGCGCAGATGTTGGGGTAAAGAGATCGGAGGACGCCGCCCTCTACTGTCCTATAACTCAACTTTCGGTGGCGAGTCGCTCGCTCGATAGGTACTGGGCTGGTGCGAAGGAACATATGCGACCGCGCATGCCGTCGGGCAACCCATGAAGAGTCGGCGCTGCGCGACCGCGAATTCTTTTCGAGCGATAGTTTCAGGTTCTGCCCGCCAGATGCAGGCACAGATCTGACGGGATGCCCTTTTGCTTGTTTGGATTCCTCTGCCAACGGACCATTGGGACAAGGAAGAAGACGGGTTCCCGCGAAACTTGGATGACGCCTAACGCCCTTCCACAACCTACAGCATCCGACCTGTTCAACATTGACGTTATCGTTGTGCAAGGACCTCAGCTGCCGGAAGGGTACAAGAATTATTGGGAGATTCCTCTGGTCTGATGTGGCCCTCTCGACACTACGTGCACTCTCCCGACGCACCACGTCAATTGCCAACGCTGCGACTTTCGCCATTCCTCCCTTAGTCTCTGTCCCGCCTGCGGTTTATTCTCCCGGCTCTTTTCCCAAACAGCAGGATCATCCCACAGTCCCGGATCGCGAGGCCAAGCCAGGGCACAATCGTTTGCTCAACCGAGTGAACCGTCTTCTTCATGACGTACCTAGTTGGGCGTGCGACGCTACCTAGTGTCGCACACTGCCCTTGGTGGCTGCAGAATGGACCTTGTTCTGCTGGGATTGTCTGAAGAGCAGCCGCGGCGATCTTGCTGTTCATCGGATTGAACATCAGGGGGTGCGGGATAACATGAACACTATCTGGTGCTCGGAGAGAAGTCCTTGCAGAGCCGGAGTTCCGGTCGCATAATACTTTAGCCGTAGCTTCGGCCCCTCGACTGGGCCAACGCGGCCCTGGTGCCGACAACCCCGCGACCGGCTGCTTGAGTATTGATAACAGGCGGGCAAGGCTTTGTTCTGTGTCAACATCTCTATATGCATTAAGATGAGGCCGTTTGCTGCTCGATACCACACTGCTATCATGTCTCAAGCGAAACCCCGCATCCTCTTCTTCAACCCCGTCCGTCACGCGGTGGCTGAGTACGAAGCCCTCAAGACTGTCTCGAACCCCGAAGTGGTCACGAGCAAGACCCGTGCCGAATTCTTCAGCGACCTGAGTAGCAAATACCAGGACATCCAGGCCATATGGAGGACGTCTGCCAGCGGGGCGGTAAGGCCCATCACAGCCGATGACGCCTCGATGCCGGACTTGGATCACCTCGAACTAACGTATTCGACAGGTCGCGGGCAGGTTTGACGAGGAGTTCGTCAGCCATCTCCCGGCCTCCGTCAAATTCATCTGTCACACGGGCGCAGGGTACGACCAGATCGACGTGGGCGCCTGCAGCAAGCGTAATATCACCGTCACGTACGCGCCGGACCCCGTCACCAACGCAACGGCCGACCTGGCCATCTTCCTTCTCCTCGGTGCCATCCGGCAGCTGAATCCGTCGCTGAGCAGCCTGAGGAGGGGCGTTTTCAAGAAGGGGCTTGACTTCGGCCACGACCCCCATGGAAAGACGCTCGGCGTCCTCGGTATGGGCCGCATCGGCCGCGCTGTCAAGCGGCGCGCCGAGCCTTTTGGGATGCACGTCGTCTACCACAACCGCAGTCCCCTTCCGGATGACCTAGCGGCCGGGTGTCCGTACGTCTCGTTCGACAAGCTCCTCCGGACTAGCGACATCATCTCGGTCCACGTGCCGCTCTCGGCTGCCACGACGCACCTGATCGGTGCTGCGGAGATCGCACGGATGAAGCCCGGCGTGGTCATCATCAACACGGCCCGCGGGGCCGTTATCGACGAGGCGGCCATGGCGGAGGCCCTGGACGATGGCCACATTGCCGCGGTCGGTCTCGATGTCTACGAGAGGGAGCCTGAGGTCGACGAGCGGCTCATCAAGAACGAGCGCGCGCTGCTCGTCCCGCACATGGGTACGCACACCCACGAGACACTCAGGCAGATGGAGTCGCTCGGCATCGAGAACGCCAGGCGGGGCTTGTGCGGGGAGGAACTCTTGACCATCGTCCCAGAGCAAATGGCCAAGTGAAGTCATGCGATAGATGCAAATTAGAAACAATCGTAACCAACTAATTCATTCAGTGACTGCATTTGACAATCGTTTCCACAATCGCATCGTTAGTAGCATCTGTCAATTCATGTCTTGCAGATAGCTTGGCTGCCGCGGGGTTTTCTTTGTCCGCGGTTGAAATTTTAAAGCGCACATAACACACCCATCCCCTCGCCGGATTTATTCTCCCGTCTATACCTACCTGTTCCAACTTCCAACGACTTGGCTCTGCAGGTCGAGTACAACACCGATCCCGACCTCGGAAACCGATCACACTCCAGCTGCGATGCCGGACCAAACATCCAAGAGCCCACACCGAGTCTCTAAAAACACCCGGAGCAGTGGGGCTTGTCTGGCCTGCAGAGCCCGGAAACACAAGGTACGCTGCCAACTGCGCCCATTACCCGCTGGCCACTGTTGCTAATACGTTTTCGTAGTGCAGTGGACAGAGGTTGGTGTTACGAGAAACACTTTGTTCAACCGACTGAGCTGATCGCGGTGCTAGACCCAAATGCGCGCAATGCGGCATCAACAACGTTGAGTGCCAATGGCCTGAAGCTCGAAAGCGGTAAGATCCGAATTACATCACCTAAAAGTCCGAAGGCAAACCAGATGTACTGACTATGAACATTCAGCGGCCCTCCGAAGAATTTCATAACAACGATGGAGCAACGCCTGATAGACACGGAAACCGTCCTGTTTGCGGTGTTATCCCGGACCACCGACGCTCAGCTTGCATCGGCTTTCCAAGAGTTGCGCAGATCCAAAGACTCTGGGCCAAATGTTGGCCTTCGGTCGGAAGATCTGAAGAGAGAGAAGTTTGGGTCTGCTTACTGGGAAAGATTTCCTCTTGATTCAGCCGAAGAGGCCAGGCGTTGGTGGGCTGATAGATCCTCAAACGTTGCCAGCGCTCCCTGTTCACCTGGCCGAGGGAGTACTGACGTCATGGCTGATGCCTCTCAACTGGAAAACTCTTGCGATATTATAGACGACTACAGAGAGGAGCTCATAGAGGAGTCGGAAGAGCTGAGAACATTTGCCTCGGTTGATTCGTCGGGGGTTATGTCGGTCCTTGGGAGACGGGGCGCCAGCAGTAACACGGCGGATTTGGGAACGGAACTTATAAATAACAGCCACCTAGCTCAGCAGAGTGCGCAAGTTGATGCAAGAGCCTCTAGGTCAAAGACCATAACAGGCTTTGATGACTTTGAGAGTGCATATGTTTGGTAAAACAGTTAGAACACACACGATCCAGCGTGCGGATGATGAGAAGGTGATGCTTTTTCAACCTATGTGCCGGCTTTACTTGCCGCCACCACATTAATTGGCTTGGGTATTCCCAGTATAATGGTGGCGAAATATATGTAAATCTGGTCGGCACGTCTTCGGGCTGAAGAGCAGTGGACTCAAAAGACGACAGTAAACGGTTGCGTCCAGGATTTCGCGGTTCCGTATGCTTGAATTGAGGAGGTATTACCGTGACATTACACCTGTTAGCTAGATCTGTACAGAAGCCAAACTTTGACATTTCAATGACAGCGGAAAGAAGAAGAGAAAACAAAATGGGAAAAAGGGGGGGAAGCAAATACGAAGAGCACGACGACAGGAAACATAAAACTAGAACCTGTGGACAAAAGTCCTACAGCGACAGTATCTGCCTATCTTGGCGGCGCAGAAGAGGGCGATGACACCCGACTTTCACCCCCTTTTACCATGCCGCGTCCTGCTCATCATACTCCTCATCTCATCTGCGTACACCAACTGAGGAGGCAGGGTGATTAGTGCTCTGACGTCTTCATAGACCGCCGTGGCCGTGCCCAACGCCTTGCTGAGCGATGAAGAAGGAAGAGCTTCCAGCCTCGTGGCAAGGACCAAAGACGAACCAGGAGACGTGGACCCGAGACCTATGTACGGCGCCGACTTGATACCCAAGTTGGTCAGCTCACTACTGCAGTCGCCCCCCTCGCATCGCAGAAAGCACAGCGTATGGAGCAGCTCGTCATCAGTTACTTTTGGTGGAATTGCCTTCATCGACCCAGACGTCTTCCGGATCGAACTCGACATCGTCGTCTCTCTTGTTGTATCCTGGTCGATTGACCTTGCCGACAAGTATGTTGGCGTCGGGTTCGTGTTTGTACAGTGAGCTGTACTTTCTGTTAACCCTATGTTGGGCATACCAGGGATCATTGCTCATTAAGGCAAATTTTGGATCATCTACCAGTGTTTTCGGGTAGCAAGGGTTGTCCTGGATGCCATCGTCAGGGAGGTTAGGCATGTTTACAAACTTCATCCTCAGGACGTTGGTTGTCGCGGTTAATGTCACACCTTTGTGAGTTACAGACGTTGGATTCCAGCCTCAATAGCTGCTTTACGAGCAGGTACGGCGGTCTTGAGAAATGCTTCTTTGCGAAGAACAGTCGGCCAGCCGAACTCATGATACAAGTCCTTGATAGCCTGAAAAATGAGAAAAAGATCAGCAAATACCAAGGCTCGTGAATAACCCAGGTGGGCACGCAATGCAATAAAGAGCGGTGATCCAAACCGAAAAGTCGGTTAACCGAGAGAATTATCACCTTGAACTCGAAGTCTCCTCGTTTACTGATGGCCTATGGGAAGTTTCCGGCAGCGGGTGCGGGAACGAGCACCAGAGACGAGATCTGCTCGTATATAATGTCTTTGGATGACGGAGACAAGCTCATGCTGGTTGCATTGAAAGCTGTCGCCAGTCGGCTTGCTAGACGACTTCTTCTGACGGCGAGGCATTTGGCGGTGAAACGCAGGAATAAAGCGGTATTGGGAGGTTTAAGAATTGCGTTGGAACGGCTCCAACACAACTGAATGTTGTGTTCATGCACGTTGGGGCAGTATCGAACGGCGGCAGCAGCACGGAGTTAACTTTCACCGTTCTCGAGATCCGAAGCGGGGGCGTGGCACGGTCAGCACCTAATAATACAGCGTACTGAAGTGTACTTGACAAGTGTGGACATCATCGTTTTCACAGAAGTGGTGAACGGATGGCCGCGTCTTTTTCCACAACATTGAACTCAACCCCTACCGATACCGATACACGGTCCTTTCGATGCCTGAAATTGGCAGCCTCAGAGCTCTCTCAAACGGCGAGAGCCAGTTCGTGGGAAGCTCCTCTGGCGTCTATTTCATCAACACCGTCAGAAGGGCATTCTCATCCGCCTCCGATGTGACGCCCGATAACGGTGCCAGAAACAAGAGGCTCCGAAATGATCCGTCGCCCGAAGACTGCATCGTTGGCGGAGATGAGACTCCTGGGGTTCAAGGCAGTTCCGAAGCTGCGACGGCCGTACCAGCAGACGAGCGTGACCCAAACCCGGGGCCTGGAGAGCAGTTCTCGCCGCTCTCTGCAGGCTCAGACTTGGTCAACGACCTGAGCAAACTACCGGACTACTCCGTAGCCAGGAGGCTGGTTCTTACTTACTTTCGTATCTGGCATCCCTTGGTGCCTTTCTTACAAGGACCGGACTGCCTAGCTGAGCTAGACACGCTATACACCCCCAACGAGTTCGACAGGCGTGATGTTGCCATTCTCAGCAGGCTCATCATCTTTAGATGCATTTTCAACACCGCGCGTCTCGATATGGACGAGAAGCCGGACATTGGGTCTGCAGCCATTCGCTCAGGCTCGGACCTGCTGCCTACCCTGAGTCTTCTCGCCCTTCGCAGTGACGCGTGCTCTATCCAAGCACTGTTAAGTGCCCAGGTCTACTTTATCTCGACAATGTCCCTCCGCCATGCTTCTTCGGCCGGGGGGCTGATATCAAAGTCTATCTACCAGTCAGGCATGCATAGATGTCCTGTTCGCTACGGGCATCTATCTTCGGACGAGCGATCGATGCGGAAACGAATCTTCTGGAGTTTTTACGTCCTCGACCGGTTCGTTAGCCAGTCTTTAGGACATCCGAACGGCATACAAGATTCTGACATCGACGTGTGTCCGCCTGGACGCCGAGATCTCCACGAGACGGTCGCCCGGTCCGCCCTCTCGCCGTCAAGCGTCGCAGCAGACAACACCATCTTGCATCTGCCAGCTAATCATCCCGACCGAGTCGCCGCATCTCCTGGACAGCGTGTAGACAACCCAGAATCTCTCTCAGAGATGGAGGACGATGAGCCCAGCGCTGCGGATGCACAGGGCAGGTCTGCCGCTATTCTACGGCACCGTCGGGAAACCCAAGCCGTATTAGAAACTCACGTGCGCCACTCGCAACTAGTCGGGCGAATACTAGATGTTTTCCACAGATCGATCCACGCGAGAGACATGAACAGCCAGACGATTTTGTTTCTAAAGGCAGATATATCGGCGTGGGGGAACGATTTGACACAGCCGCGGCTTGGGTCGGGCTTCCCGGACACCATAGAACTCACCCCGGATCCCCGCGTCTTCCCGTTCGTAACGCATCAGTACACCATCCTCCTTTTTAACAGGCCGTCTCTTTCGCTGGACTCAAGATGCGCCGAGTTCCGGGCCGCTCTCCAAACCTGCATTGGCGCAGCAAATGTCATCATTCCGACGATCGAGCAGTACTGTGAAGAAGGGGGGCCGTTGTTCTGGCCTGGTTACATGTCTGCGGTCTGGATGAGCGGCCTTGTGCTGGCGCTTGCAGCCCGACTCAAATCTTATAAACCCGCAAAGGCGAAAAGGTGTCTATTTTCATGATTCTTGTTCTCATTTCCTGGTTCGCTAACATTTCGGTAGTGGCATTCACTCTGCGTTGACATTGTTGACAGCCATGGAGAAGCGATGGCGAATGGCACGAGACTGCAAAGAAGTACTATCAATGTTGCTCCATAACATTGAAGAGGACAAGAAGGGGAAGGGAAACAAACGAGATCGTACGTATGAGGAGCCTCGGTCTCCTACCCCAGCACGTGGCAACGCTCGTTCCGTCGCCGAGCATGCGATTGATGGAGCCCGAACTCCAAAGCGCCGTATGGTAGATACTCCCCGTATGGAATACCGTCACCCCATCGACAGGCAGCGTTCAAGTCAGCCAGGTTTTCCTTCACACACGATGCGCACTCCACTACCGAGCTTTTCCCAGCGGATTCCATCGAATAACTTCGGCTTTAACACCGCAGTAGGCCTGCCTCACGACGAAATAGCTGGTTTCCATCGCTCTATGGTAGACTATGGGGGCCTTTCACCCATCATGGGCCAGCAAAATTTCGGCTTCATGGGGTCTCCAGGCGATTTCCAAAGCAGCTCTCATAACCTGACATCCTACTTCGCCCCCATACCGACAACCTTTCCGGATCGACATCGAAGCGGTACTAATCCGCAAGCCGACCAGGTTGGAGGTACCGACAACTTCTTCGACATATTTGACGGGGCCACGTGGGGCTCCTTGATCGATATTATCAATGATGCTGGCACAGGTAGCTAGGGTAGCAATGACTGGACGCAGTCAAAGAAGCCGAGAATGGAAATTTCCATTGGAGGTTGGCAGAAGCATACAAATTTCGTCTCTTGCTTGCTGAAACTACGACGATAGAACAATGGTTCATGACCTAGAAGCGACGAAGTCCTCGCCCTTCTTGATGTTCCCTGCCAACTCGCCAACAGCAACCTTCAATAACTGAGTCTCATAGTCCGACAACGTCCCGATTGTGTGGGCCGTCTCAGCACCGTTGGCACCGAAGCTAACAGGAACCGCGAAATAGTCCACGCCCAGCTCGCGTGCGATGGAATCTCCTCCCTCAATCCCAGGCAGATAGACGTATACGGGCTCGACGACCCCAGGCTGTCCCTGAGATGCCTTGATGATCGCCTGGGCGAATCTGTATATCTAATAAGCTCGTTGTTCTGTCAAGGTCTTATGTTCGCGCCGAACTGACCGGAAACCAGCGTAGGCCATGCAGGTAGTCGCCGAGCCTGCACCGGCCTTAGCCTTGACGATTTCGTCACCACCAAACTGGACCCCTGTATCAAACCTTATCAGCCGGAATTATCAACCTGGGATAGAGCATCAGGGCCTGCTTACTGTTGACCGGGTTGGTGATGATGCCCACCAGCGCCTTGGGGCAGAACTCGGCGACCCCTGCGGCTAGATCGGCGATTATAGCAGCATTTGTGTTGAAGAGATCTCGCAAAGTTTCAGTGACTAAACAAAGACGCCGCGGGTGCCCTGAACCTACCATCGCGAGTCATCCCCGACTTTCTCGCAATTCCTGCCTCCGGTTAGTCATATTTCACGCTCTTTGTCGGTTACAGGATACCTGCCCGCTGAGATCAACACAACCTCGGCACCGGTTAGAGCGTGTCGGAGGCCATCGTTCTCAGGGAGATAGCCCTTGACCGGTGCTGGAGTGTCTATGTGATTCAAATCTGTCGCAACGCCGATGGCGTGAACTACATCGTAGAGCCTCAACTGTCACAAGAGGACTCTGCCGCGTTGCAGTATCAGCGTTTCGGGCGGTCTGGACATGCGTGCAGTTGAGAGCAATCATACAGACTTGAGCAGCAGGCTAAGGGGCTGTCCAATCTGCCCTGATGCGCCTAGCACTGCAACTTTGACCATTCTGATGGAAATAACAACCGTGATTGTTTCCTCAATGACAGAAGGTTGAAATTCCCACCCAAAAGTCCCAAATACCGGCCCAATTGCGACTTCGTTCTCTATATAGAGTGACCGCAATCCTCGCCTGGCTACGCGTACATGTGTCCGGAGACAAAGCCGATGCGGGTGATCCTTCCTGCGCAACCCGCGGCATGTCGGCGGGCAAGTGACGTTGCCGGTGCGGGAACAAAGCCGGTGAGATTTCCGCGGCCAAACGTTTAAGCGCCGGCTCACTCTCGTTCCCCTCACCGGGACTTTCGACGGGGAAATAATTCCGATATCGTCGAGTGAAAAGCAGCAGCAGAAAGTACATATCAAATCGTCGTCGTCGTTGCCATAGATTGCTCATCCCAAGCCACTCACTTCTCTCATTCGTGCTCCGTCCCCATACCTACACAACTACCATACCCCGCCGCACAGTTGAATCCGTCAACGACCATGACGCCTAACCCGCTCAAGATCGCCGTCATTCCCGGCGATGGCATCGGCATGGAAGTGATGCCGTGGGGAGTGCGCTGTCTCGAAGCGGCCGCCAAGGTCTTTCGCATTTCGCTGGAGTTCGAGTCTTTCGACTTTGCCAGCTGCGACTACTACAAGAAGCACGGCGAGATGATGCCGGCGGACTGGAAGGAGAAGCTCCTCAAGTTCGACGCTATCTACTTCGGGGCCGTCGGCATGCCGAGCCTAGTCCCCGACGACGTGTCGCTCTGGGGTAGCCTCCTGAAGTTCCGCCGCGAGTTCGACCAGTACATCAACCTCCGCCCGTGCCGGCTGATGCCCGGCGTCCGCTCGCCACTTGCCGGCCGCAAGCCCGGGGATATCGACTTCTGGATCGTCCGCGAGAACACCGAGGGCGAGTACAGCAGCATCGGTGGCAAGATGTTCGAGGGAACCGACCGGGAATTCGTTGTCCAGGAGACGGTCATGACTAGGACCGGCGTCGACAGAGTCCTCCGCTACGCCTTCGATCTCGCGCAGAGCCGCCCTCGCAAGCATCTCACCAGCGCAACCAAGAGCAACGGCATCAGCATCACCATGCCGTACTGGGACTCCCGTGTCGAGGAGATGGCCAAGAGCTACCCGGATGTCGCCCTCGACAAGTATCACATCGACATCCTCACGGCGCACTTTGTCCAGCGGCCCAACATGTTCGATGTCGTTGTCGGCAGTAACCTCTTCGGCGACATCCTCTCGGACCTCGGCCCCGCCTGCACGGGGACGATCGGCATCGCGCCATCGGCGAACGTCAACCCTGACGGCAAGTTCCCTAGCCTTTTCGAGCCGGTCCACGGCAGCGCTCCCGACATCTTCGGCAAGGGCATCGCGAACCCTGTTGGCATGATCTGGGCCGGCCAAATGCTCCTCCAGCACTACGGCTTCACCGATGCGGCCGACCTGGTGCTGAAGGCCATCGAGAACGTACTCGCGCGATCTGAGGCATCTGTGATGACGCCGGATCTCGGTGGAAAGGGCACGACGGAAGCTCTTGGGCAGGCGGTGGAGGCAGAGATCGCTGTTCTTGGACGGGAAAGGTGACGAGAGAAATCTGTAACGCTAGACACGAAATTCAAAACTCGACAGCCTCAGTCTTGCACTTCGCTTGGTTCCCCGACGTGACATCTTTCATCCTTCCGACGGGACAAGCAGATAGACAGGACTCACTTCCAGCGTCTCGACAAGTCACTTGAATATCCAGGGGTGTTCTTAGCGCCCCCGCGGCCTCTCCACATTGGTGTGATCGCGGCGGCGAGACGTTGGTTTGTTGGTGACGAGCTCGCTGATTTTCCCAAGAACGGTCAAGATGGTTGGAAATTAGCCCTGCACGCGCGGAACCCACGGCGGAGTTGGAGGACGGGTGCAACCATGCCTCGTTCTAGATCGGGACGCGTTCCCCGGAGCCCCTGTCTCCGTGGTTTTCAGGGGAGGGGGGCAGGGGCAAGGAGTTCACAGACCTGGAGGCTGCCGATCATAAGGTGAAGAATGTAGCGACGCTGGCAACATCAATCAAGTTTAGATGAGATGAAGCGCAGAAAACGAGAAGACAAGACGACATTATCTACGGTATTTCTAATACCCAAATTTCCAAAGGAAACAACGCCATAGCTAATGTAACGGTTGCCAGATGCAGGCGCCCCTATGAGATCCAGGAAAAAATGAAATCCTGCCGGCCAAGAGTAAGACGACCAGGGGCTGTCGCCATCCATGAAGGCCTGCCGCTTTTGCCATCTCATGCAGCTTCTAGATGATCATGCCACTGCAGGAGTAGCGTGGTCTTCTCGCTTGTGCGCCCCTATGGCACAGCAGATTAGTCTTTTACGAGACACGGACTAAGGGCCTGAAGCGCAAGAGATCTTTTAGTGGTAGGCCTAGGACAGGTAGTTTCTTTTTCCCGCCAGAAGGTTGCGCGTGGGTGTGTGAGAGAGAGGGGTGCAAGAGAGCGGGTGCATGTGGGCGCAGGCCGTACATAACTCAGACACTGCCAGAACATCGCGTCTGTCTTTTGCCCTCGCGACTTCTCCCCCGCCTCCGTTCATGTTTCTGCCGGATGGAACCCGAACCCCTCGCCGGTAATGGCGTCCTCCGATGGATTCCCCGCGATGTTACCAGATGACCCGAGCAGCCTGCCCGTCTCAGGGCCGTCGGCCTTCGTGGGCCAGCCTCCCGCAACCCAGAACGACTACTACATCGTCAAAGGCCTATTTCGAATGATTGGCATGGTCGACGCGAATCCTATGGCGGGATACCTTCTCTCGGCGAAGCCCCCGCCCGACTACGTTCACGAGACGAGAGTACCGAGCGTCCTCACCGGCCTGATATTCGTCGTGTTGGCAATCGTTGTGCCGACAGCCGCGAGAATTGGTCTGCGACTGCGCCGAGGTTCAACTATGCAATTTGGCTGGGACGACTGGACTCTGGCATTATGTTGTTGTTGTTGTTGTATTTAACGCCATGGCGGCAAAGGGTCTCGCCCTTGCCGCAGACCTCCCGAAGGGTATGTGGCGT